>NDFF03000200.1:0-19016 GCA_002150815.3 Grammothele lineata | reverse complement strand
CTCGCTCCCTTGGTAACCATTTGATATTCCCCCTATCTTTAGCGTCCAATCATAGGTAGTGTATTGTAGACCCCCCCACATGTATATAAGGACCCCCTGTCTGACCCTGAGAGGGCAGACTTGTTCTTCTGTTCGCTCCTCCTCCTTACCTGGAGTCCTCCCTCTATACATCTCTTTGCTAGACTCCTGCTTGCTTGCAGCCTAACGGCACTGCCCCTCGTCACACCTCTGTTTGCACACCATCGTGACACCTCTGTTTGTTTGCCCCACAAGTAAGCCCAGCGCTTCCTTTGTTTGTTTGTCCTTGTGGCGGCACCTGCCGTGACAGGGGTGTTCATGTCGACTTGTGAGGACAACGGTATTGATGCGTGGGAGTGAGGGTACGCGGGAAGCACACAAGTTACCATCGTGAGGCTCTCGCCGGGCGTCGCCATCGTCGCCTCTCGAGAGCTGCGGACGCGCTGCGTTTCTCTCAGCTTGGAGGATGGTACTACAAACTCTCCTTAAACCAAGACTAACCACTTACGAATCAGCACATGTATTGGTGTCCAAGTTATATATATACGATAGTGCTCACCTGCGTTCGAACTCGTTCGCAAGCAAAAATGTTGGGCTCGCGGCCTTCCGTTGTGTCAGCGCGCTCAGAAACCTTACGTGGGAGCCAAGCCGCGACACTTCCTGGCCCGCACGATTGTACTACTCGCTAAAGCTAGTGAATCGCATCTCGATTTTGTAGTGTCCTACACGAAAATCAGCAGAGCTGAGTCGAGGGGAAGCGAAAACAAGACGACGCTGAGGGTATTTGTCTTTACGGACACCCACAGTGTTGCTCGAGCAATCTCACCTTACCATCCTAGTAAGAGTTATCGTTGTCGGATGAGAAGCCCACCAGAGCTAGTGCCGTTACTGGTGAACCGAAGGCGAGGGCTCCATTTGGACTTGTCGCTCGAAATCAACAAAGCCCAAACAAAGCCAATGCTTCAGCGTGACGGCGAGAGCTCACGTGATAATCACGTGTACAGGTCGAATCTGCGTTGGGCCAATCTTATCAGGAAGTTTTGCTGCTGACGTCAGCACACAGCCGCCCATGAGCACCCCAAAGCGCCCGCTTAGCGCGCGTGTGCCTCTCCTCGAGGCTGGCCGGCATCGCCCCGGCAGGGCGAGGGTAGGGCGTAAGCGTATGACGCAAGCACGCACGCTCCCTTAGGCTCCTCTCCCAGGGCGGACGCGAGGCAGACGCAGCGCCGACGCAGCGCGAACGCGGCCATATCGATCGCACGCAGTGGCTCGCCTGCGTGCGCCAGCTCGGGGAGTGGGTCTCGCCGACGCGGTGCGTCCTCCCGGGCCTTCCTTCCGTCCTCCTCCCCGTGCCCTCCCGCTCCGAGCCTCGTGTCCGGTGACGCAATCCACCCAGCGGCCGTCCATGCGCGCACCAAAAGCGGCCGAGCACCGAGAAGGCAACCTCTGCCCGGGCCAGGCCACCGTCCGCTCAGCCTGCGCCCCCGGCGCGCCAGGTTAATCGTTAATCGTTACCAATCAGACCCGGCGGATGCGGACTTTCCCTCCAGCTGCTTCACGAAATGTTCCGCGCCTTCCAGAACCTGCCCGTCAGCAATCTGTTTGGACGCGCACTCGGAGTACCACAAGCGCAAAGGAAAAGGTCTAGCCCCCCGTCTGTACGGCTTGGCGGGGGCAGCTGCGCTTCCCCGAGAGACTTCAGTGCCACTGGGACGTCGTTCGGCTCGCCAACGGCGCAGATCCTCGAGAAGGCGGAGATGAGTGTGTACTCGCGTGACCAGTTGTGGGGAACACAATAAAGCAGTTCGGCTCCGAGAGGCGACGCAGCGAAGGGAATCCTCCCCGGCCGTTGTATCATGCGCGCGCAGTTCTGAAATGAATGCGAAATGAACGCAGCTCTTGATTGTCGAGCTGAACACAACATACCGCTGACAAGTTCGGGTCTACCGTCTCCGGATGCACTCAGACCCTGCATGCTCGCTCGTGACTGGCTAGGTGCAGACATGTACCGCAAGGATTAAACCGTAACCAATCAGTCAAGGGAGCGGATAGCGAGCCGCCACCAAATCCCTGCGGTCGTCGATGTGGCTAGACTAGTACTGTTCATCAGCTTTGATTAGCTTGAAAACAGTCGCGACCCTCACTCACGAAACAGCAACAACGGCAGCGTACCGAATCCGCTCCGAGTGCCAGATCGCTAGCAGCAAACGGATTAAACCATAACCATGGACAAAGGAGCGCACGCCCATCCGCACCGACTTCCCTGAGGACGTCGATGCGGCAAGCCGGCTCGTCAGCTTGGATCAGTTTCAAGACGGTCTCAACAGTACCAGTCACTCACAACTCGGCTACACGCAGAGCATAACCGTCCAAAAGGACTGGCATAACCATCACGTACCGATGGACATCATGCACGGTCGGCCGACAGGCGGCGCTCCGAGTCGAGACAGAGCAAACTCGCACGCTGAGAGTACAATTACAACAACATCATATTGAACGTGCGACGGATAGTGAAGTGACAGCGGCGGCGACTACGAATCCATCCTATCGCCCGAAAGACGGTCAGTCAGCCTCTGACGTCCGACCTGTCGCAGCGGTGGCGGATAACGGGGAATCGGGGTGGGCGGGGGAGACGCTCACCAGACAGACCCGAACCGGCGAGCGAGAGAGGGAGGGAGGGATGCGACGGGAGGCTTGACGATGACTCCACCACGTCAAGGCTTCGTCGGGGTTTTCGGCGGGGGTCGGGGATGGGATAGCATGGCGTGCGTGGGGAGAAGGGAAGGGGAGGGACGTGCGAGAGGGGAGGTAGAGCGTGTGGACGTGTTGTACATCGCTACGGCGCTCTGCCGCGCGCGGGGTATGGGATGCGGATGCGTGCGGAGGAGAGGAGAGGGCATGCGGTACGACGTAGGGAGACGAGAGGGGCCGAGACAGAGAAGATAAAATATGCGAGGGGGTGATGATAGCTAGTATGTAGGGGATGTGAATATCTACAGTAGAATTGGAAGGGGGTACTACGAGCGGCGTCCATCCGAGTCCGGTGTGCGAGTGCGGAACGCTGAGTCGAGGAGCGAGATCTGAGGAACCGACCGTGGTCTGTATGCGACAAGTGAGGGGGCGGGGCGAGGGAGCGGAACGGAGACCGAGAGACCGAGACCGAGACCGGGTACGATGCGCGAGTCGAGGGGCGGGGGGAATAGGCACGCACGGGGCGCGTGCGTGCATGCATGGAGGCCGGGCGACGAGCAGGGGGGCGATGTGGGCGATAGATGAGTCCATGTCTCGACAGCATAGGGATATGTCACAGCAATGCGGCGGGCGGGCAACTCGGAGAACATAAAATAACCTTATGCATAAAGAGCGCGAGCGTTCCAGCGGCACAAAGGCGGGTGTGGATCCGGACGTGGGAGGAGGGGCATGCGAGTAGGGCATAACGGGACTTGACATCGACGTGGCGTGGACAGACAGAAAAGGGGCAGGACGTCGAGTCGGGCTCGAGTTGGAGAGGTAGTGTGGGCGCTTGTGCGCATGCCATGGGGGATTGATCGGTGTGACGTTGGACTCGAGCGCAAATATTCGCACGGCGCGCGGACCCCCGCCGTCCGCGCCGTCGGCGGCCAAGGCGAGCAGCGGGAGGCGGGCGGGTGCATTATGTGAAACATGTAGTGTAACTGTGGGACAGGCGTGTGTCAGATCTGCGACGCTGATGCCGCCGACGGCGGCGCGGCGCGCTGATGGCGCGCGCCCCGGCCGTCCGTCAGGCACTCCTTCGATCGCTCCGCCGCTCACCTGCGACCTGTGAGACACGCCAGGCGACGACAGCCTCCTCCGCGCGTCTCGGATCCTCGCCCAGCCAGCCGCCCGCCATCGCCTGCGCCCCGAGCCCATCACCTAACTCCCCGCACGCCCGCCCACGGCCGCACACGCTTCAGAAGGCGAAGCGCGGCGGCGCGCTGGGCGGCGCGGCCGGGAGTCATAACGCTAGGCTGCTCATCTCTGGGGCCCCGGGGAGGACGGCCCCTGGGTGAAGTGCGCCGGGGGCGCCGTTCGGGTGCGCGAGCCCCGCGGCGGCGGCCGGGTGGTGCCTCATTGAGGAGCATACCGAGCGAGAAGTTGCCAGGAAGTCTGCGCCGGATATCTGGTGGCGTTTCCGCGGGGGCAGAGCGGACAGATCCTTGAGCGTCATGTCGCGGCGGTGAACATCAAAATGTCGCTACGCACAGTCTTGAGTCACTCACTTCGAACGCGGTCTGACCTAAGGGAGGTGAAGGGAAAGGGATAGGGCGTGAGCGGCTATGAAGGGGGGCGCTGAAGAGAAGGACGTACTCTGGAGTTCTTCCCAACTTCGGGGATGCTTGCGCTCCATCTGTCCGAGCGCGTTCATCTGCATCTCTTGTGCTCTCGCCGCCGGAGAGAAGGTCTAAAGATAGAGGAATAAGTAGGGATTAAAGATCGGGGAATCTTTCCCGCGTATGAGCGCCGCGCACCTGGTCAACTGAGCCCAGTTCGTGGTGCCCGCGGGGAACATCAGCGACGGCCATCGCATCGCCGTGGGACCACTGCATCTCCCGCATACTCTTCCACGCCACGACGTTGTCCTGCAAGGCCACGTGGTTGTTCGACCTGTGCAAGTAGGATGGGCGAACGGAGAGAGCTGCTCAGCTGGGCTGTCCCGGAGAGGCGCTGCGGGGGCGCGGGCACGTACATAGTGTTCATGACTTCATCGTGTGATTGAGACGTGCTTGCCCGAGAGTCGGAGCGCTCGACCGAGTTTTGGATGTCGTCGACGAGGGGTGATTGTTTTGTGGACCCACTTGGTGCTGCGGAACACCAGGCGAAGGGTGTCAGTACGCGTCTCAGGTGAGCGCAGCGCAGCGCGCCCGAGCGGCGGCAGAAAGGGAGACGTACAGTCCATGTAGTCTGCGCGGAAGCTCTCAGCGAGGGAGGCCACTGGGGCGAGTTAGAAGGCGCGGAAGGGATGATGGCCGAAACACTCACTCAGAGCGTCTCGGCGTTCTTCGAGCATACTGAGCTGCTGTCGCGCCTGCGTCTCTGCGTCCATGCAGGCGGTGTACCTTGCAAATGCTTCTTGCGTGTCTCGTTGTGCACGAGTGAACGCCGCCCTTGCGCTGGCTAGGTTACGGCCTGTGCATGGAAGAGCCTGTCAGCGTTGAACGAACGATGACAACGCGTCGGTCGAACGTACGGTTAAGATTAACTTCGTTCAATAATGAGTGCGACGTGCCGGACTCGTTGCCGTCGACAGGTGGTGTTGAGTCGTCATCGTTGCTTTCCGCTAGTACGGCGTCGTGAGCTAGAGTGATAAAAGCGCGCGGCGGCGAATGACGTACGCTTGTCAGAAAACCCGACACAATTCCCAAGAGATATTGATGGTGACGAACCGACAGACATCTTCGACGTGAATTGCTGGTCGATGCCGGACGCTCGATTTTGGCCGAGGGCGCGGCGGAGGCGGGGGTTGTGTGGGACGCCGGCGGCTTGCCGTTCGATGAATTTGCGGAGGAAAGTGAGCTCGACGTTGTCGGGCATAATGTAAGGCGGGCCTTGGATCTCGCCCTTCTGCATGAGCACCTCGAGGTGGGACATAACCTTGTCCTTGAGCTGTTGTAGCCACTCGTGTAGCTCCATGTGATCCTGGTCTGCGCGCGCATCGTAGTCCTGCCGACGGCGCGCCTTGCGCCAGTACGTCTTCGTAAGCTTCAGTGCGCGGTTGACCTCGTTGTCGAGCGTGCGGTACCAGTCGCTGGCTTGCCGGTTGAGCTTCACGGCGAGCACGCCGGGCTGAACGCGGAGCTGGAGCAGACAGCGGCCCTCGGCGTCGGGTGGGCCTAGAACGCCTTTCTGGCCCTGATTGCCCCTCGTGGCGCCGCGGGAGACGTTACCGAGCTCTGGCCAAGGGAGGTCGTCAGTCAGCATGGGAGGAGGGAGGGAAGCCGTGCTCGCGAGAATGACGGGCGGTTGGGAGTAGAGAGGAAAGCGGGATGGCGAGAAGGACGGCGGCGGAGAAGTTGAGAAAGCGCAGGGCACTGGGTCGGTTTTGTCTTAGGCTGGAGGGTGTGGGAGCGCATCTAGGGGTCTTCGACTTCTCAGAGGGAGCGAGTTGATGGTAGGACGGCAACTGGAAAGGCACTGCCCAAGATCCCAACGCGATCCAAGAAATGTGGACCGGGAGCGAGATCAATCAGGTCCATGGGAACTTGCAAACGCGGGGCAGCAGCACTCAGCGACGTTTGTCAACCGATCTCCAACTGCGCTTCTCTCAGCCCCCCTCTGCCTGTCCGCCGCCACCCACGAGCGTCTTCTAATTTCCTCTTTCGGGCTTAGACGCGACACAAGCGATTCTCGCTAAGTCCCCGTTTGGCAGATTGTTGCGAAGTGATGTTGTGTCCATGCCGAATCCATCGCCTTTGTACACAATTGCGCCGTCGAGCCTCCGACGGCGGTTGCAGTATAGCGGCGGCTGGCACACGACTGCCTTTCGCCGCTCGTTACCGCATGCCCCCTCACCGCCCAGCCTGGCACAGAAAGAATGTTGCTGCCGTTATCGAGTAGACGAGACAACCCCTCGCCTGACATTTTCTCTCCTACAGGAGGAATTCCAATCGATGAAGCGAGAGCGAGCGAGGATAGGCGGAGGTCGGGCAAAGACCGGACGCGTCCCGACTCCAACAAACGTGATGTACCATCAACGCCAGCATCATGCCATCAACTGACCCTGCCGTGTTTCCTGACGTCTAAAATCGCCACTCCCTCCCGCGTGAAGCGGCATAACGTCCATAGAAACGTATTGGACACGGACGCCACAAAAATACAAACGCACCGTGAGTGCTTTGTATGAAGGTCCGCCAGGTCGGCCTCGTGCGGGTACGCCGTTCTGGATATTTTGGTATGGTTGGGACAAACAGGTCAGGGGCGGCTGTATGGGGTTTGTTTCGGAACTGTGTCGAGGGATGCTGGCGCGGCGCGCGCCGTTCGGAGCTCGATCGGCCCCCAAAATCCAATGTTGGGCCTGGCACTCCAAGCAATCAGCGCCAATCTCAACACAGTCCCGGATTACGCTAACCTTGATGCGCCTTGATAGACCGCGGCCCGCCCTGCACCAGTCTGGACGAGCACAAGTCGGGAGACCAACGACATCCAGGCGCCTAACTGCCGAGCGACGCACTGGTTCGGTCGTCGGGACCGGAGCGCTCCGTCCGGCCCCGTTGCCATACGCGGCCGTCCTCGGGGGTGCCTGGTGGCCGGCCCTGGCCGGTCTTGTCCGTCTTCGTCCGTCTCCCCCGGATTTCTTGCGGCAAAGCACTACTACCGCTATGGAAAGGGGCGGCAGGGCAGCGCGGGAATCATTTAGGCTACCTATGTATACAGCTCGCGGGGAAGGAAAACAACCTTCAAAAAACCCCGTGTCATCCGAGGTCCGCGGAACATGCCGTTGGAACGCCATGGCCTAGCCTCGATACGGCCGGGAACGGTCCGTAAAAGGCAATGCAGAATGGCCGCGACCCTCAGGAAATGCGAAAACGGTGGGGCTGATAATCATATCATCGTCCAAAGGAGACCAAGCGCGTCCGCGCAAGGAATACACTCATGTGTCGGACCATGCCGATAGAATGCAGGCATTGGCTATCACGCCCACCCGGGTCCCATCACTTCCCACTGATCACTCTCAACAGACCGGCCTGCCATAAGATTGGAAGTCAGAGCATGCAGCTTGCGATTGCGACCTGATGACCCCAGCTGTAACTTCGAGCCTCAACGTGGCATTATCGTTCATCGCGTTCTAGTTTTTGTCTTCAGCAACACGTGCTGTCCGAGGTGAACTTCGCTAGGTTGCCCTTCCCAGCTGATTTGCCCGTTGGCCGACATCATGTTAGGTTACATCAGCCCCAGAGTAAGCAGCGAGGAAGCGGTTGTATACGCATAAAACTGGGATCGGCGTGGCGACGACTTGACCCGATGTACGGACGCTGACCAAGTGGCGGCCGCCCCAGGAAATCGGCACCAGGAGCACCGGCCCGGGATCAGCCAGGATCTGATTTTGACGAAGTCCGCGCTCATTTTGTTGAAGGAAGCTGGATGCGGACGACGCCTGCCACCCTCATCCCCCGAAGAATGATGACCTGTGATCCGCCCCGCGCCCACCATTCAGCTCCCATTCAGCGGTACCCCGCCGAAAACCATGCGCCTTTCTACGCCTCTGCAGGTATTAAGATCAACTAATCGCTGCAGGTCTGTAGAGCGATCGTCGTGCTGAATCCGACCTGCATTCCAAAATAGCATGCCGGAGCAAGCAAGCCAACGGGTACGACCAACGCTCTCTCCGGTCCCACCTCGACGTCGCTGGTGAGCATTGGTCCCGAGTGGTCGGTAGCTTCCGCGCGGGACATCTGCATCAACATGCGGTAGCACGACCGGCTTCTATCATGCGGACGCGCCCTTCTAGCATTGTACCGGTCCACGGAAAAAGACGGTCGGAGGGTCTGCGCCCTCAGCGACGTAGTCGCGGTCTGCAGCCATGCCAACGTCCTTGACCACGACAGCCTCGAGCCAAGGCACTGCCCCCTCGCGGGAAGGATGAACGGGAAGCGGCGTGGCATGCCGCAGTAGTGGAGAGTCATCCGGGCTTCTCCGAGCGACTTTGGACACCGGGAGCGCCTCTGGAAGGGTACGGACATCGTCGCGCCTGCCGACGAGGAGTAGGCGAATATCAATTAGGGGAGGAGTGTGGTGGTGTACGGGAGGAGCAGCATTGGCAGGCCGCGCCGAGGCACAAGAGGGGGCAGTGAGAGAATGTGGGGCCCGCCGGGATGTCTTCTGGTGATTTGATGAAGCCGTCAATGCGAGATTCGCGCGTGAGCGTGGAAGGAGAAAGAGCTCTCACGCTTTACAGGATCATGACAAGCGCTCTGGTTACTCGTGTCGCGGGATGTCTGCTGGTGCCAAGTTGGACAGCGTATGACAGCGGCTCGTACGCATTCGAGGTGTACATACAAGGTAAACACGCCGTGAACCATGGCGGTCGGTAGAAGTCGAAGCTACCTCCTCGTGTGCAGGAACTGCAGATACAGTGGTGGTCATGGAGGTGTCCAGCCTCGCTGTCCTTGTTCCTGGGCGCATGATGATGAGACCACGTCTGGCATGCTATATGACATTTGTGGACCGAGGTGGGGACCTTGTGTGGCGGTATGGGGTCAATATCAGTTGAGGTGGGGTATTGCCAGGAGTTGGCTCTAACTCGAAATGCATCTCGGGCGGGCTTACGACAAGGAGCGTAAAAGCGGGATTCGATTCAGATAATTATCTATGTGGCTGAATGAGTGTGAGGGGATCTATGATAAAATCAGCACGGGTTACGTACCGCTGAACTACGCGTCTTGTTTTCGGGCGGTGAGGTATCCGTACACTAGACCTATTTACGCAGAAGAAGAGCTCGGAGTCCGACATACCGGCCGCCCAACGTGATACTCATGCCGGAGTACAAGCAGACGTCATACAGTGACTCGACTCGCCCATGGGATTATCACAAATATATTTCAGGCATCCATACCTGCCGGAGTTACGTCAGCCGGTAGTGGCAGAGCGTGGGTGGGCTCCGATATTCCTCCTCAGCCCATAAGGGGATGCAGCACGCCACTCCATCCGGCGGTGTGTCCGCGACGGTGTACGGATCAGATTTATGCGAGACTGCGTACAGTGCAGTCAGTCATTCGGCTCACTATCAGAAAACAGCATGACCCTTGAGTCGGGCTCGGCTCGGCCTCGGCCGTGTCGGGGGTTAACCTGGGTCCTGACCAATTCCACGCCTCAAATGCACTCATCCTCCGGGGACTGCCGTCGGGTGCGAGTAACCAGCTTGCAACCTCCTGTCTTGTCGGATCTTTGACCGCGACACGGACGCGAACAGGGTGCCGAACCTGAGGGCGGTCTGACTGGCCATGAGACCGCCGTGGGGTGTTGTAGCGTCCCTGAGCGCCGAAGAGAACGGGAATCAGGATGGCGCCGGCGGGTCGTGGCGGGGGAGATTGAGACGGGCGGCGCTATGGGCGGGAGAACTATGCCAGACAAGTTTGTTCTATTTGGTGTAAGGGACTAGAGAAGGTGGGAGGCGGTGGCTGGAAGACAAGGACAGCGACCACAATAACGCACCCAACTAAGGCGAGTTCTGCGGCCGAAGCGGACGAGTCATCGCTCTGAAGACGACCCTGCGTCCGAGCCGCTGGTTTCGTTCTGGACGTTAAGGCCTGCGACCGTCTCAAAGTAGAAGGAACGGGTGGACGGGCTGAGGGGGGACGGCGGAGTGCGCTGACCACGTGTGATGAGTTTCAGCGATCATAGAGAGCGCTCATGTTGCGTTGGCGGGGCTGAAACGGGTGTAGACGGGCTTAGCATGTGCTGGAGCGTTCGACAGCCCCGCCATGCTGCGAAACCCGACCCGCGTGGGTGGCGCATCGGTGTGTGTAGAGGCAGACGTCGTTCAAGGTTTCCTCGGCCTGTTTGACGCTGTTGAGGTGTCCGAGGTGCGAGTATCGTTTTCGTTCGTTTGCGCTTTAGGCATGGGTGGGTCAAACTTGATGAGTTGACGCGCCGATATGCACACCATTGAGCTGCACAACCAGTAACATGAGTCGTGCTAGCAAACATACACAATGGGAGTGACAACGCACCTCGTGATCCCATCTGGCATCTGGTACTCATGCATCAAACGCGCCGAAGGCCTCATCTACTTCCTGGCGGTGCACGGCGGCGGGAGAGCCCAACGACGAGTCGCAACAGAAGCCAAAACCACCATGAAAAAGTGCGAAGCCATCGACCTGCAGAACAAAATGATGAGATGGAATCCGAAGCTTGGGAGGATGCGCGCGGCTCACCGCAGCGACCAGAGCACTGGATAGTAGAGAACGCAGCCAGGCGGGGGAGCCCACTACGCGCCGGAAACGAGGGCGCACAGCCCTGCCTCGTCTCGAGGCACGCAGGCAAGTGAGCGTGTAGCGTAAGGCCAAGGAAGCGGCGTGGAGTGTCGTCTCCTGTCGTCGTGAGGGGCCTCGGGGAGGTGGAAGCGCGCAACGAGTGATAGTCGAGGGCTGGACCTGGGGTAGCGGCAGGTCGCGCTCGTGTCTGCGTCTCCACAGTCGAGCAGACAGGGGCAGTGAGACGGACGGGGAGCGGAGTCTGGGAATTCGCTGGCCGCACGGCTGAGTTGGTCGGGCGACTATGCAGCACGGGATGCCGTACGGCTTCGTGATCTTCTTTGAGCACCGTCGAACCGCGGAGCGTCGCACGGATATGGACCGAGCTGCCCATGGCGGAGCGTCAACTACTATACGAGACGCCGTATGAGACCGCACAGTGCTCGTGCGTGACACGAAAGGAGTCTAAGGAGAGCACCTTCGAGCGAGGGCGGGAAACTTCATCTCAGCTTTGAGGAACACGAGAATAAAGGAGTTTAAGTTACCGGTGCCGAGGCCGATGGACGATGCTCATTCGCTGTGTATGTCGGCCTGAGATGAGATCGCAGTCGGGCCTTCTCTTTACGGGCGATGTGCGGGGACTCGTGCCCTTGAGATATCAGAGGCCTCGACACGAGCGCGACATGGAAGAAAGGCCCCGAGATCCGCAAGACCTTATGAAGAATTCAGAGGGCAAGTCAGTCTCCGGAATGAAAGGATATCTGACTGCGTACCTGACCATCTAACTCGAGCCACAACATAACTCCGCCCGCTCTCTAGATAATAGCCCAACGCTCAGTTGACGAGGGTTCTTGTTCATCCGCCCACATCCTATGCAACAACTACGCCTACACCCATACACACGCCTGTGTCCGCCCCTGCGGGCCCGTCCATATCGCGCCCGTACCGTCAACCAACGTCCGAGTCGACCGGAGCGTCCCGTGCAGGCGCCGCCGCCTGGGAAAGCGACGCCACCGAGCTCTCAAGCTAGAGCCCCATCTTCACAAGCCTTGATCGGCGCACCCGCCGGGCGCGAACTGTGCGCAGGCTGAGGCGCAGGCTGACGGCGCTGATCACGGAGCCGCCGGCAGGTCCCCAAGAGCCACAACGAATCGATGCCGTGACTGCAGAAGGCGCGCATCAGCACCAGCCGGACTCGCGCGAAGCCGAACTCACCGCATCGGCGCTCACACCCGTCTATGGGGTTCTGTGAGCGGGGCACCCGCGCGCCGCTGCGGAAGAAGCGGACGAGTGGAACGCTTCCGAGCTCGGCCGTTTGCCCTTCCAAGCGTCCGAGATGAGACGGATCGCAGAGGGCCGCGGGCGGTGCGCACGGTGCGCACTGCGACGCAGGCCGCGTCCGATCCGAGCTTGTATAATGAACGGAAGAAACGCGGGAGAACGACACGGCATACGCGGCGAGGTGTGGCGCGATTATTTCGGCGTGCGTGCACGCCCCGTCCGGGCGTGCGCCGCCGTGGTGATGCTGGAGGCGACGGCGTCGTGGCGTCGTGGGGTCACTGCTGCCGTAGTGCCACCACGCCGCTAGGCCGCCAGCGACGTGTCGACGCCTGTCCAACCTCCCCTCAGCTGCACTGCACCGGCCTAACCACGGCGCGCTCTAACGCGAGATCCCGCCGGAAGCGTAGAGGAGACGCACAGCCCACTCTGGGGTCTATGGTTGGAGGCATCACGGTCGCCATAGTGGTCGTGACGTCCGTAGGAGCTCGTCGGCCCGGGACAGGGCTCGATGCTTGATGTCGTTGCGACTCGCTCGGGGAGCCACAGCCACATATGCGAATTGACCGCCCAGGTCAGGCGCCGGCGAGGCCGATGTCGATGTGGAGATGTCGATGTCGATGGCGATGATGCTTTTCCCCAGATAGGTTTGCAGCGAGTTTGATATTGTTTCGTAGTGACGATGTCTTCAACGTCCCTCGGTCCTGCGCTCAGACCTTGCTATGCTCGGCTGAAGGCGAGGTTGGTGCGACCAACATCGCGAGGTGGGAAAGGTGATGGTGGAACTGGAAAGAACACTCAGTAATGAACACCGCCCCGATACGGCATAAATCCAGACCGAGTCAAGGGTGCACGGACGCAATAGGTAGTCCAGGGACTTGCTACTCGAGAGGGCGCCGGACCTCGTCGCCGTGGTCCGCGCAAAGCTTGAGTCTCGACGGCGGTCGGGCGCTTATTGATGACAGACTGCAACAGTTGACGTTGTAGGCCTTCTTTGTCCGCAGGCTCGACGATGATGGCGCGGGGGAGGAGGAGGCGGACAGCATTTGAAGAAAAGCGCCGTACCGGCATCTCATCTGCGAATCTTGTCAGCTTCTCCCGCGTTTCCTGTGCATGCTCGCGGACTCAGAAGACGGGTCGCCCTTCGAACGCGCAGGCGGACAATGCGGATGCGGCGGCTTTGACAGGCCTCGAAGACTGAGTGATAGATCCGTGGCGTCGTTGACGCGGGATCTGAGGAGTCACCGACCGTCGTTTTCAAAGACTTTGAGACGTGTGGGTGGTCGTGAACTACCGCCCTCCTTCTGGAGATACAGTAGGACGTTGAGTAGGAGACCGGGGACATGAGACGTGATGGCTGGCCCACCTGTTTCAAATGAGGCGGTGAGGAACTCTGAGGCCTTCTCTCGGTCGTTCATCGATCAGGACTGCGAGATAGAAAAGAAGGAAGGTACTTTGAGAGGGAGCTGTGCAGTTTGTCAGCAGCTTCCCGACGCACGGTATTATTGGAGGTGGCACCACTGTCAGATTTCGTTGGGGCCTCTGACAGGACGGACCGGCTTCCTCTTACGGAACGAGCGTGAACCCCACCGTAGTGGTTTACTGCGACGGCTGCGTCCAGGAAGAGCATCGTCACTGCAGCCGGGCACTCCGATGCTAATCTCAACGGTTCCGGCCGAGCAGTCGAGCCTGCCGGCAGACGGCAATGTTCGGAGACACACCTTCCGGACACTTCTATCCATATGCTCAAGAGGGAGTCTACAGGCTGAACACCGCTCGGGGCTTGAGACCGATGACCCCACCGCCCTTTCCGTCCCAACCCGGAATCGGCGCTCTGCAAACCGGGCACCTTTAGAATGCCGTGGGTCAGCAGGCCGGCGTGGGTCCGGATGCGTGGCAATCGGAGACGTACCTGGCCGTCATGCGCTCGCCGTGCGGGAGCGTGTACGCCCCTCGTTGGATGGTGGTTTTCACTGCCGTAAAGAGGCACTCGCCACAGAGCACGTGGCCGCACGGCGTAATGGTGGCATAGGATGGCGGAGAGAAGCAGATGGGGCAGGTGTATGCCGCCAGTGGCTCGACTTCGTGGATAGGGACCGCCTCAGGAGGCCGGGTCGCCCGAGCCTTTCCCTTTCCCTTGGCGCTGGAAGAGGCTTCTGCGGGACGGTCGTCTGTTCTGGAGGAAAGAGGCACGGTATCGGGGGTAGGGGAAGGTGTATGAGTGAGGCGAGGGTTCGACTCAATGGGGGCTTGGATATCCAGGCGCTCGACCTCGTCATAGTGGGTCTCGCTCTGTGTCTGTCGAACGGTGCTCTGTGTTGGCGGAGGCGGCGAATCGTCATCTGAGACCTCGCTTTGTGTAAGCTGCAAAGTATGCGCTTCCGTTGTGCGACGTGAAACGTTTCCAGAGGCTTCGGGTGTGGCGTTATCGTCCAAGCTCGGCGCTGAACCACCTCCTGGGGCGTCTGCGACCGTTGATGAATTAGAGGAGCTACTCTCTTTTGCCGTTGCTGATGACGAGGGGTCTGTCACGTACTATTGAGGAAGCTACTGAAAAGTGATGTGCGAGGATTGAACGTACCGGCGACTGTCTCTCTACCTTTACCCTTTCCTTTCGCCGGCTTGGTGCTCGGCGAGGAGCTCGAACTAGAGGCATCCCCTCCCTCAGGAGACCACGACAGGTCCCCTCTCAATGCTCTCCTCCTTAGCCTCGACGTAGAGGCGGTTTGAGTTGAGCTGCTTGATGGATCTGTGAACTTTCATGAGAATGGGATCACGAGAAGAACGCCCATGAGAAGTTTGAATGAGAAGCTCAACAATATGGCATGCATCCACTGGAGCATAGAGTGATGCCCACTGCAAATTCGCCACCGTAGGCCTAGATCGGCCCAGCACGTCGAAGACGAGTACTTGGGACGATAAATCAAGAAGTTCCTGAGAGGGGTAGACGCCACTCTACTCGCAGCCTAGCACGACGCACAACTCCGACAAATTTTGAGAAGCAGGCGTAGACGTACCAACACCGTTTTTCCTCGCCCTCGTTCTCCTAGCTCCTACACTCGCTGTGGGCGGCGAGGAGGACCTCCTCCTCTTTCCCCTAGTGGACGAGCTTCCCCCGGGTTCACCCGCCTCTCGTCGCGGGACATAGTCGTCTTCGCTTTCACCCAGAAGCTCAGACACAGATGTCAGCGAGACTGACGTTGAGCTTGAACGGGACGCGTTGGAACTTGTCGATTCAGAAAGTTGCCCTTGAGCCCGGCCGCGGCGAGGTCGTAGGGAACGGCTGGTGACTGTGGTCGGTGGCGGAAGTGGATGCGACGAAGAGGAGGCTGCTAATGATGTTTCTTCTGACATGATGAGAACGTGGAGACCAATATGATGGAAGAAGTACTCTGAGTTGGAAAACTCGTGAACGGAGTCGAGGACGGTGGCTGCGAAGCGCCGGTGCCGTCGCCCGAAACACGCCCGACGCGCGCGGATCCTCCTTTCTCTCCACCTCCTTCATCGTGTTTTCAGGTTTGCGATAGCTCCACGCCCAGGCGCACTTATCCTTATTTCTGTCTTTCCGCATGTCTCTATGACTCGTTTTCAGCAACCCCGACTGCTACCTCCGCCTGGTAGACAGAGCGCGACCCATCTGGCAAGCAGGGGCGAGACGCCTTATCTCCACGCGTCTCTGGGAACGAATGTTGTCTCCTCGGTCACATTCACGACATACGGCTAATGAAGATACCGGCTGTTAGCAGGGACATCGACGAGAGGGGATGCCCGACCAGCAATGATAGTTTCGCTCGGGTCGAGTGCTAAACGACCTCAAGACTGCGCTAATGGCTTTCTGCTCCCGCACGGTTCTTAGCAGTGGCCCTTAAGTGCGTGTCCTACATCCTTCCTTCTTCTCCACTCCCCTACCTCTGCACTTCGCATTGTTGCCCACGAGGGAGGCGATTGTGCTGTCCGCTTGCTCAGGTCACGTGATCCGAGCCACAGGAGGCCTTGTTTCAGGGGAGCGGTGTGGTCAAGCATCCGTTCGCTTTGTCCCTGACAGCTTGACCACCATAGTGTGAGGGACTGCGCACGACTAACACCCTCTCATATTTAGCGTGCTCTCTTGTCGCTTTGGTCCTCTCTTTTAATGGCTCATCCACTCTGTCCGGGCTCTCGTCCTCTTCGCCCCTCCCTCTCAAGAACCAACGCCGCCACTCGCGCCTCGATCCAAAAACCTCGAACTAGCTCCCGCAATACAATGGCGACGCGAATTTTTGACGAGAACACTATGCCTCCCAACTCTTCCAGCATTGGCCAGTCGCTTGGTGCGCTTTGTTCAGCCTTGTGCCTTTCGGTTGCTGATCCGATGGTCCTTTCTAGCGGAAGAAATGCGTAGCGTTGGAGAGCCACTTGAATGTGAGATGACGTCTTGCATGCAAGAGCTAGACCTGGAAGAGAGAGAGTTGCTGGGTTAGTATATCGTGCTTCTCTTCGTCTTTCTCGTTGCTAACACGCCTCTCGCACTAGGAGAAATTCCCGACGAAGAGGATCTCATTGACGCAGTGGTTGACGCCGAAGACATCAAGTTCGATATTGTTACCCCAGGTGCGCTCTTTTGCGTATGTCTACTATCTCTCGTCATAACGCTCACTTGATCCTTCAGCAGCGCCCACTGAGTCGATCGTCGAAGTCGCTCCTATGGACGTTGAGAGCGAGGTCTCGGAGGTTCCTTCGGGACTCGCGTCTCCACCCAGTCAGTGTCTCCAGAAAACCGTTGCGACGAGACTCATGTTTAGTCACAGGAGCATCTGCTTTCCTCGACCGCAAACTACGCCACTCCCTGCCACCTCCGCCATCCCCGCCTCTTTCACCACTCGCCCCAACCCTCCGTGGACGACGCCATTACTACCTCTCGGAGATGCAGTACGCTCCATTCTCCTTCCCCTTCCCTTCGCACTCTGATCTCTCCCGTCCCCCTCAGCACCCTCGCGAACCAAAGCCCACCTCGGTACCCTGCGGCCGTCCACAACTCGCGCGTTCCCTCCTGGACGATCTGCAGCGGCACCCTCCGCCCCGTGCGCCCTGACCGCCACTGGAACCCCTACGCCCAGCCCCGCGGCGGGATCGCGCTCCACGCGCACCGCCAGGCGCTCCTCAGTAGGCTCGCAGTGGAGGACCCGCCACGCCACGCGCGCACGGTCGCTGTGTTCAGCCGCGTCCGCGCGGATGCCGGGCGGTACGTCGCTGTTGCGCATGCGTACTCGCGCGCGAGCTCGCCTGCGCCAGAGTATGAGGCGGCGACGGGGCATGAGGTTGGGGCTTCGTGGACCCAGGTCGCGCGTGAGTCATGGTCGCGAACACGGATGAGCGAGGTCTTCGTAGCGGAAGACGAGGACGACACGCGGGAGGTGCTTAGTGATGATGACTTTCGGCAACTCCTGCGCGAGGCGGAGGCCGGCGAGAGCGCGACCCGCACGCTAACGTTCTCGCTCGAGGATGTCGATCATGGGGAGATGGAGACGTTCTGAACAGACTTTGCTTTCATCGCGATACCTCCATGTCATTTTGCACATACCCCTGTAGCTTTTCTTTGTCGCAGCTGTGCTTTCCTGACACGTCTTCTGCTTTCCCTCTACTGTATCTTCTAGTTCACTTGCCGCCCTACTGTCAACTCGTTCCTTTGTCTAGATCTACATGCCAACTCACACTGTAGATGTATTATGCAGATATGAAATATATGCCTCTATGCCTTCATGCCCTTTCCGTTCGTTGAATCGAGCCATGGAAATATCCTGCGATTCCGTCCGTTCCGGAGTGCGCGTTGAATGCGCGCGACGTGGCCCGCTTCCCATTGGACGCGGCGGTGGCCTTGGGCGTCAAACATCAAGTCGGCCTTGCAGTGGCCTCTGTACGCCTGCTACATGGTGAAAATGTTTCGTAAGTTCACTACGTCGAAATCGGTGAAAACTGCGGTGGGATATGGGGAAATCGACCAAAAATCGGGCAGAGGCGCCGGGTGAAAAGGTTGAGGAACCACAGTGAATCGAGTGGGGGGATTCACCCAAAAACTTTCCGATTTCACTATGTTGATTCACTACGCACGTACGTTGCAATTAGTCGTGATTTACGCTACGCGCGACTATCCCTACCTCAAGTCGATAAAATCATCCACCTGTTCCAGCTGGTTACTATCGAGCATTTCTGGTACTCTTCGCCAACAATATGAGATATTCGTATGCTCATATTCACATCGTAGAAATGGGGAAGAGCAATGTATTGACGCATTCAAGCTACTGGTTTATACAGGTATGGAAGCAGGGCGCTGGCGTGCTCAGCGACGGCACCATAAATGAGAACACACGTAATTTCTCCGTCGCCCACCGCCGCCAGCCTCCTTATCCATGCCCGCTTCCTCCGGGCCCGTCTACGCCGCCAGACCACCGCTGACGCTTGTATCGTCATCACTGCTTCGCCTGTCCGGCACATTTGGACATCTGCGTAAGCATGCTTCAAGCCTCATGTTCTACAAACGAGTACTCACGCGCTCGGGTTAACCCAATGGTGACCCCACTGTCCATGTAGCACTTCAGAACAGGGTGAACTTCTAGCCTTGCGCACCTAGTGTATCTGTAAGCACTCTGACCATCTAGCATCTGATGCACGTACTAACTGCCTGGGAGCGACCACGTTGATGTCACATTTAGTAGCCGGATCTTACCAGTGCCATTACAGTTGAGTGTACGTTAGTGTTGAACGGCAAGAGATGGAGAGTGCGTGCGAGATGGTCTGTGAAGACGCAGGGAG
>NDFF03000199.1:0-97074 GCA_002150815.3 Grammothele lineata | reverse complement strand
TTCCGGTTGCGGGGGGACGGACCCTGGCCGCGATGGATTGCCCAGAAGTCGATCTGGGTCGATTGGTGCAAAGCGATTGCCGCTTGCCATGATGGAGGAGAAGAGTGGTGTTGTCTATTCAAAAAACTGGTGCCGCAGATACAAAACTATTCCCAAACTAAAAACTATGCTGCCCAATCTAAACTGCGTCCGTACACAAAGATCTTGTTGATCTGCAAGCAGACCTTGGCGTAGTTCTCCTTAAGATCCGTTAGCTCGATGGAACCAAAGCGTTGGCAGACCCTAAAGATCTCGGTAAACTCGGCGCTGATCCACGCGTGGGAGGCGGGGTTGGCGAGGAGCTTCTCGACGGCCTCGAGGCGGTCGGTGAAGGTCTGAAGCGCGAGGCGGTCGCACTCGGGTACCTTGGTCTCGAGGAACTCCTTGAAGCGGGGGTCCCAAAGAGCACCTAGGCGTTTGAGCGTCGCGGTGACCTTCTTGAGGGCGAGGGTTGCAGATTCCTCGTGGTCCTTGCGGCCGAAGTCGGGAGTGCGGTAGGCGCACTGGATCTCGTAGGGGTGAGGGCGGAAGTCGGAGAGGCGAGGCTTCCTGACGGGCGGGCCGCGCGGTGAGGTAAGGCGCTCGGCTAGCGGGCGACGGGCGATGCGTTCGCGTAGGGTGAGACCCTTAGCGATGGGAATGGGAGGAGGGAGCGGCTTGCGGCGAGGGACGAGCGGTGTAGGGTTGGCTGCCTTCTTGGCGAGGCGGCGGCGGCGGGCGGCGTCGGCCTTGTCCTTGGCAAGGATGTAGTCGACCTGCTCGACGGCGGGGCGGTGCCTACACTCCGGGTAGTTGTCCGGGTTTTCGTCGGTGAAAGGATCAAATGATAAACGTGCGGGACAACGGTCCACAAACTCCTGGGGGGAAGAGAGGCGGGACGCGAGTGACTTGGACACTAACGCGTGGCGCCGGTTGAAGTAAACAGACTTGTTCTAATGTCACGGCAGGTGCCGCCACAAGGATAAACAAACAAAGAAAGCGCTGGGGCTTACTTGTGGGGCAAACAAACACAATAGTGTCGCGATGGGTGCAAACAAAGGTGCGACGAGGGAGCAGTGCCGTTAGGCTGCAAGCAGACAGGAGTCTAGTAAAGAGATGTATAGAGGGGAGAGGACTCCACTAGGAGGAGGGGATAACAGAAGAACAAGTCTGCCCTCTCAGGGTCAGACAGGGGGTCCTTATATACATGTGGGGGATCTACAATACACTACCTATGATTGGACGCTAAAGATAGGAGGAATATCAAATGGTTACCAAGGGAGCGAGTCTGGATTGCATCCGGGTGATCCAGAGCTCGGGACACGTGAAATGGGAATGGCCGGAGGGATCCGGAGGGGTGACATCATCCATGAAGTAAGACGTATGTAATAGGGCCCAGAAGGGTCCTGCCATGTGGTCTGTAGGGTTCCCTGAAGGGTTAGGGGTTCTCCCGCCCTGGGTTCGATCCCTGCAAGGGTCGAAACAAATAGGGGCGCCTTTCCTGGGCGTTAAGACCACGTGAGATCGAAAACCGTTACAGCGAGGAGCAAAAGGACGACCTTGTCGACGATGCCTTTCGATGGAACCGTGAAGGACCGGATGCGCAGTGGCGGCCCCTGTACGTGGTGACTGTCATAGTGGCCGTTGATATCATGTTTAATTTCCGTCGTCCAATTACAGCCTCGCTGCAAAGAGGAGTGGTCCCTGGATGTCGACGATTATCAAGATGTTATTCCAGCAGACTGGCATGGCTGTTATGATCATGGGTTCTTGTCCAGGGGAAACGAGAGGGCACGTTCTGTGGCGGAGGTACGTTCACTCTCTGTCTCATTAACCCCATCTTGACATACTCTCATCCTGTAGCATGGATCTTTCGGACGTTCTGGTGGAAGACAAAGTCATTCCTCATTCCTTTCACGACCTCTACCCAGAGGAGCATTGGGAAGCTCCCATCAAGGAGTCTTGGACGGACTGGTCGATCCCTCACCACTTCCCAGGTCTTGATCCCCAGTTAGCAGTGATGCCTCAGGAGAAGACTCGACTCCCACCGTACCAGTTTGAATACTATGCCGACAATTTCCCCATCTTGACCAACATTGAAAATGGTCAGCGCATGAGCGTCCTACGAATGTCAGCCGTCCTGAGGGTTTACATGTGCATTCATTGGTGTGAGTACCTCACCGTTTATGACTTCGATGTTCGCTGTCTTACAATCTCTCTCCGATGTAGCGATGGCAACTGGAACGTTCACGGAGAGAGTGCCTTGGGGAGACATCAAGCCATTCCGTGCAGAAGTATTTCCAGCCGGTGTCTGGCCTGAGACCGTTCCTCTCCGAGATCTTGCTCACCTCCAGGGCTCACACTTCGATATCATATTCGGATCAATTATGAGGATGGAGAACCCTTCGGATGGACGTCCTGGCACCCGGTTCCGTCTCCTGAAGTGCGTTATCCGGAAGCAACTTCGACCTGCTTTGTACAACGGCATGCCTGCGAATCCTCGTGCTCCACCCCCTGAGAATGTAGCATCGACACCCGTCCCTCGGCAAGACTCCGAAGTGGGATCTCAGCCCACAGTGCGTGGAAGCTGCTTGTCACTCGATGCAGGATTTTTCATTGTCCCTGATATTCCATCTTTGCCGACAGGTGAACTCCCAGGAGCGACCGGTTCAGAGTTCTCGGCACTCGCGTCGCTCGAAGCAGCCAGTGGACGATATTGAGCAGGAATTCATTGACATTCATCAGGACTCGTCTTCCGCTGCTAGTACAGACTCAGCCATGGCGGACGAAGCAGAAATTCAGAGCAATATCCTTGATGAGGACGACGATGAGGACGAGGACGAGGACGAGGACGAGGACGATGACGAGGACGAGGACGATGACGAGGACGAGGACGAGGATGATGACGATGACGATGTCTTCATGGACAGCACTCCTCCCTCAGAGGTTGGCACTGACTTCGAAGACTTCTACGATGACCCAGATGAGCCAATGGGTGGGGAAGACACTCAATGCAATGTCTCTGTGGTCTTGCTTCCCCGTTCCCCTACCGTTCAGACATCTGCTAAGACTTCTCTTGTCCTTCCCACTTCCAACGACCCTCCAGTTCCATCCATGTCCCATCAAGCAACGTCTCTAGGGGTATCAGGTGCGACACAGTCACTCCTATGACAGTAAGATCATCCTCTCACAGCAGAGATTTTTACTTTAGCAGTATCTCCAGAGTCCATCTCTGCAGCGCTCCACCAACCTCAACGTCCACGTCCACGACCTAAGAAGAACCAAGCACCCTCGGACATCGACGATCTTGACAGACAGAGGTTCCTGAAGGGATTGTGCGAGCATCGTCTCTGGGCAAGTATTTTGGATGTTTATGTGTCTGCAGTGAGTGTCGCATGCATTGATCTCTGTTAGTAACTCACCTTTCTTTGAAGACCGATATCCTAATCGACGTTCCTATCCAACCTCCCTGGGACTGGGGAACTTGGACATACGACTCACCTTTCACACCCGGTGTCGTTCATGAGACCCCAGACATGGTGAATGCAATCGTCTCTTTCGCACGTCAGGCACCCCGTTCCACAGATCATGCCGACGTCATTCAGCGCTACTTGCTGGTCCTGGGCCTCTTCATCAGGGATTGCCATCTCTCTTCCCGTTATGGTCCCAACGATCCCCCGTTGAAGAGGATTCCGGAGAGCATTAGGTCGAGTACACTTGGAGAGGATGACGCTGTCAGAGTTCTGGATGCCGCGTTTGCAGGCAGCCATGTTCGGTCTGTGGACGTTACCGGCTCATCATCTCGTGGTTTTCAATCTGCTGCTAATGCCGTCAAGGATGGTGGTAGCAATGAAGAAACGGTCGACGACAGCGATGAGGACGATGCCGTCCTACCTCCTCCGGCAAAGCCGCACACCGGCAAGGGTCATGCCGGACGCCGAGGCAAAGCCAAACGTCAGGTGCTGTCGTCGGAAAGCGAAGGAAAGCCGTCAGAGACAGGGACGGGAACAAGGAAAGGGACTGTCACTCATCGTCGATCTGTTCCGCACGCAGGGGACGATCCCTCTAACGAGCCGATTCGCAAGTCCATGCGCGTTCGCCAACCGACGAAGAAAGCTCTCACTGCTAGGAAATGATGGTGAGTCAGCTTATTTGAACGGCTTGCCGATGTTATTGACGCACCATCCAGTGTCGACACTGCTACTCCAGCACGCAGGAGCTTTTGCTGGAGTAGGAATTCCTGACAGTGATGAGGCGCCCACAACGTACTCACTTCAGATGAGAGTGCTGGACAGACGCTCGATGCCCGGTACGCCCGATACGCCCGGTACGCCCGGTACGCCCGGTACGCCCGAGACAAGCGCGCATTATGTTGTTTGTGTCTGTAGCTGGATATGTCTTGCACCAGATAACAGTGTGGTAGAAAATAGTATACAGTTTGCTGTACCTCTGCCTCACAATTCATGTATGAGAGGGAATACATTCTGACGCCCATGCTGGGCTACACGTTGTCTAGTCTTACAGATGTCCGATTGTACATGCACGAGGTCCATGTCCTGTGAGCAACATTACCGTACTACTGCAGCCTCCTCTCCTTGCCACTACGGAGCCTCTTGATATCCCTGAGAATATCCTGCTGTGTTGATGACAACTCCTCGACATTCAGCTGAGCTTCAGGCTGGAAGCTGGCTTCACGAGATTCACCCGCTGCTGCTGAAGATCCCGATGTGCCACCTTTGACAGCGTTGAGAGATATTGTACGAAAGAGATCCGCCTGTGTCTCAGTGAGCTCCATCTCATCAATGACGGCTTCCCCCATCTTCTCTTCTGAGGCACTACCTGCAGATGTATCAACACGACATGAAGAGGTCCTCTTACTATCGGCAAAGACATTACCTTCGGCATGAGAAGTAGCTGAGGCGGTTGGGAGATTAGCTGTCAAATGCAGGGCGAGTGATGCAGGCACACGAGCCCGTGATCCTACTGTCGGCGTCCGGGGGCTTTCCTGAGGGACCGTTGCAGGGCTTCCATCAGCGTCGACATCGTCAGGCTCCAAGATTACACCCTTGACACCATCATCGGAGTCAGTGAGGTCGTCTTCGTCGCTGTCGTCGCCATCGTCGTCGGTGGACTCCTCGTCAGAAAGTGTGATCTCACTTTCTCTGCTCTCCGTTGGCCCGGCATGTTTTTTCGGCACCACCTTCTGAGCTGACGTTGGCCCGCTCATCTCGACATCTTCCTCCAGTGCTAGCAGACCAAGAGGTAATATGTGAGTTCTCCATATGATCAGCTCGACGTAACACTCCTTACCATTCTCTTCCCCAGAGGCAGAGGATGGGGTTGTAGGTGGGCCGATGGATGTCATGCCGACGTATGCCGAACTGCCGAAAGTCATGCCGGCGGCACTGGTGGGCTGCTTTTGTTCAGCGTCGTCCGCTACGCAGAGAATATCAGTGTACTGTAGTAATGTTAGGATAGCAGAAACACTTACAGGAAGCCACAGGAAGACGTGACACATCTATTCCGGCTATGCTCAGCCAACCTAAGACCTCGTCTTTAGTCGGCGGTTTTCTTGGAGGTGGTGCTGGGGGTTGAATGTTGGCCTCCAGCGCTGAGATGCGCTCCTCCAACCGAAGAATCTGAGATGTTCGAAGATAGATATATTTCAGTACAATCCATCAAATATAACAAAATGAACTTACCATTTCTTGTTGGCCGACACTTGGTGGCGGCGTCTTCGCGTGCGGTGATGGGGAGGAAGTACTTGTCCCAACGTCTGCTTTTGCCTGCAATATGTCCAGTCGCCGAGTCGCGTCTACAATCCAGTCAATGGTAAGGTACGGACGGTCTCCGGTTTCGGTCGGCGGTTGCGAAACCTGGGCTGCCTGGGACGATCCCTCTGACGGTGTTGGCTGGGTGGTGTTTGCCGAACGTTCGGCAGTCCCTCCAGCATTGTGTTCATCGAGCTCAACTCCTGGCTGCTGGATTGGTCGGAAAAGGTTTCGCAATGCGTTTAGCCGAACGGCGCCGGACTCATCATCCTCCCCTCCTAGCGCCCTTCCAAGTATCTTCTCGTATTCCTTCTCGAAGATCTTGACGATGACGTCTCTGTCCTCTTTGGAGGCATCTAAGGCCTTCGACACCTGGTTGGCTGCTACGACATTGCTGCCGGTCTGCCACTCCAGGACAGAGTTCATGGCTGTCAACCGCTGAAAGTATCCCTGCTCAAGACCACGATGAGTCTCCCTCTCGGCAAGCAAGTTTGAGCGAATCATCCGGGACTTGTACAACTCCATGCAGGTTCGATGGAGGGTGTCTCTAAGAAGTGGGTCAACCCGGCATTCCTTGATGACGTCTCGCATCAGGCCGAATATCTCCTGAGTCACCTCCACCAATGGCTGGACGATCTCGTAAAGAAGCCTCAGCCGTCTCTCTAGCAGCAAGGGAGCGATCTGGTTCGGGAAGAGCTTTTGATAGATTTCGGCGAGGTCGGACTCCTCTTTGAAGGATTCCTCGCCTCTGATGATCAGATCCAAGACAGTCGTCCATATTTGCTCGAAGCGATAATTTGTTGGGTCGCTGTCGACATCCAAGTCACCTTCCTCGTCACTGTCATTGTCATCAGATAGGCTCGCTCTGGCCTTCCCTGAAGCGATCTTTCCAGGTGGCAAAGGAGAGAGTGGCGGCGTGTCGTTCGGAGAGTTCGGGACAAAATCAGAGCCACCGTGGTCTTCGTGCGGGGTGGAGACTCGACGGGTCGGTTCAGTGTGCACTGATCCGGGGATGGAGGGCGCTGTCGGCACAACTGGAGGGGGTAACGCTTCTGGAGGAACCGCGCGATCGAGAATGGCCATGAGCTCTGTCCGCCACACCTCCCAAAGCGCGAACACAGTGTCTGCATCCGGAGGCACACCATCGTTCTTTTCCATCAAGAAGTTGAAGAACTCTTGCGCTCCGTCGGACACCTTCGAACGTCTATCAAGGTCGGACAGTCCTTTCAGACGGTTCGCAGAGAGAGCCTCCTTTACCCTGGGATCAGGAGCTGTTTGCACGAAGGGAGATTGGAGCAAGGGTCCTGACGCAGACGATCGACGACGTCGACCAAGGGGACCTCTTGACGGTGAATCTCGACTCTTCGAAACCTCTGAAAATGTATTGTTGTCCCACCAGTTCGGCTGGGGCGCAGAGTCCATGAAAGCGCGTTGTGCCGGAAGAACGACGGGCATGTAGCTGGACTGGAGTCCTCTCCTTACCTCGTTCTCCGGGTAGGGCGGGAACTCAGATTGAGCAGGAGGGGGGGGAAGATTCGGAGGGCCGTGGACGCGATCTTGTGCACGAGGGGGTACAGGAATGAAAGGTCGAGAAAACCCTGCATGGCGGCCTATAGATCCTAGATGACTCCGGTCGGTGCGAGTTATGGGGTGCCGGTAGTCGAACGTCCCCTGCGGCATGGAGATCTGGGAGCGTTGTGGCTGCCCAAGTGGCACCATGGTATTCATGAAGTAATCTAAGTGCAGGACACTTAGATGAGTGTTAATCCATGAAAAAAGGGGAGATACATACCAGCCTCAGAGTCTGAATCCTCATTTTGAGAGGGACGGCCAGGAGCGACTCTTCCTGGAGTGGGATGACCGGCGCTGAACGCTTTGGAGGATATTTTCTCATCGGGCCTCAGCTTTTCCAAACCTTTCCAAGAGTCTGAGGATTTAACTGGTGCATATATTAGCATGAATTGAATATGTCTCACCTCTAATTGGAGGTGGCTGAGGGAGAAGGGCAGTACCCGGCGTTTGGGGGATGCGTCTCCGTCCAGGCTTGGCCTTTTCCTTGCCCTTCGGCGTTGGTTCCCCAGGGGAGTCGACTTCTTCGTCAAGGTCCATGCTGTCGTCAGCGTCCTCGGTGTTGCTGCCAGATGTTGCCGTCTCCAGGCCTTGGGACCGGTCTTTCCTGCTGAGTCTGGATTGGGAGGAGAGAGGTCGATTTCCGGGCTGGATGTCCTTCGTCGTCGGCTGTGAATCATGGGAGTGGGAGGTGGACGCCCGTTCAGTCTTCGCTCTCTTCATTCGCTGATGTTCCGCAGGAGGAGCGTTTGCCGGAATGTCGGCAAGGCGAACGTTATATGCCAAAACCCACTCATGGAGAACGTCTTCAAGCGCTCTATTGAATGCGTCCGAACGTGGTTGTGCAATCATAACGTGTTGATCGAACATTTCAGAGTTCTCGCCCCGAATATCGGCCACTGGAGGAGTGAATTGGTCCTTCTTGATCTTCTCAAATCCCTCCCGAAACCACTCGGGAACGTGGATCCCGTTGGGGATCTCTTCCGCTTGCACGTCGGGACAGAGGCGATTGCAGAGCAGGAATAGGAAACTCTGGAAACCGTCCTTACTACTTGGAGTCTTCCGGGCAGACCTCGAAGAATCGCGACCGGCATTGTGGGAACATGTCACTTTGGCGGCCATGCAGCCCATGCAGGTGAGCCAGGAACCGAATCCCACGAAACACCGTTGACCGCGTTTCACGCATCCCACGCAGCGACCGGCCTAGTTTTGGGTTAGACGACACCTCTCTTCGAAAACTATTGCAGACGTACTACTTGCACCCAACATTTGACAAGCTCCACACGCTTGAATTGGCCGATCTGAATGTCCTGCAGGAGGATGGATTTGAACTGCTTGATATCTGTGATCCTTTGGATGTTAGGAGGTAGAACCGTCAGCTCGCCGTCCGCTCGACCACGCTTTGCCTGGTGTTCTTCCTCTTCATCACGATGCTGTGACTGCTTTCTACGTTTCCTGCGAGAGTTCGTTTGCCGAGAACTCGATGTTGTCGTCGTTGACGCTGTGAGGGCATCGGATGGTGTTGTAGATGAATACCTTGACGAAGGGGGTCCGGTGGCGAGTGAACGGCTCCGTGACCGAGTCATCCGAGACGAAACTGACGGTGTACGAGCACGTCCTCGAGACGTCTGGGCAACCGCTGTAGATCGGGTCTCTGTGGTGGGAAGGACTTGCTGGTCCTGGTGAGCCTGTAGGGACAATGATTAGAATAGCACCAGTGGGAGACGAAGTCTTGCACACGATTCCTAACCTCAGTCTGAACGTTTTCTGGCCTGCTCTCTTGACTGCTGGTCACATCAGACTCGCTGAAGACGTTGCCAAATCGATCTTGTATGGCTTTAAGCAACGTATACTCTGGCATGCGTTTTTTGGTGGCCAGTGACTGCCAGATTCTCTCTGGGTGCGTGTAAATCAGTGGACGTTCGATCATTCACAAGTTACAAGCGAAGATACTCACCATTTCGAGCTTGCCATGCCGCTTCGTACAGAGGATCAAGCTGGGGGACCATCCACTCCTCTATCGGTGTAGTATCTGAGAGCGGGTTTTCCTTCAATACATAGGTTTAGTTGAAGTAGTAGTTAACATAGACGTACCGATATCAAACCACCAGGCTCTAAAGCCGGGCAAGCTGTAATTTGCTTGTTCAGGGTTGGGCTGCAGCTGCCTCGGTGGCGGAGTGTTCGTGTTGTGCAGGGGATGTGTACGAGAAAAGGGAAGAAATGCCTCGGTGTTGACTAAGTTGACAGCATCATCGCGGGCGTGGTTGATCGTCCATAGAGCACCCAGAGTCGCACTCGGCAGAGCGGCATGGTTGCATCGGCCGAGGAACGCGTCAAGGGCAAGAATTCTTGCAAAGTACCGGATATCCCATTGGTTTCTGTTCTTGTCGCCGACGTCTGGACGCTCCTTCCAACCCTCCTCCAACTCCATAGTAAGAAGCCTGATCGCCCGTCGTTCTCCTGACATTGGCTCCGGCAAAGATTCCCAGTTGCCGCCATGCTGGGGACGGAGATTTTGAATGCCGAAGGAACTCACTCGAGACATGAATGCAAAACGATGTTGTATGAGATGTCAAGCAAGGCAGAATTAGATTGTGGCTGAGAAGGTGATGGGCAACGAGACATACTGCCGGCAGTTCATCGGCATGTTGAGTAGTTTGCATTTCCCACGCCGGTAGGTCATATGATCTGGTATGCCGGCGGCAAATGTGGCTTATGTGATCGTTCCGCGGAACGTCGGCTAAGGCGCCTGCCAGCGAACCACCACACAAAGTGTCTCTCTTGCAAGCATGGGAAAAAGTGAGTGCTTCTGCGTTCTTCGTGGGGCTGGGACTAATGCTTTGTGCTTTGTCTTCAGGCAAATCGGACAAATCTGCGCAACATGCACGTCGGTCGAAGGAGGGTAGGTTATAGTTGGTCGACATTTCTCTTTGTACTTACCAGCGGCAGTTCGATTTTCAGGAAATGTACAGTCAAGGCTCATCGAACCGTCATCAGTGCCTTTTTCTGGTAAAGAGGACGACCGGGCGCCCCCAGGCGGATGGGCCCTCTCCCACCCTGACGGCAGTATAACAACCATGCTTCCGGAGTCTCCAGTGAAGCATCGGAAGCGCAAGGCGAGTACTTTCTCCACAGTCCTTTGAATGTCAACAATTGATTCTAATGTTCTCTCAGAGGTCATCGTCCGGGTCGAGCTGGTACGGCATTTTCTCTAATAGATGTGTTTTAGACGTACTCCCTTCTGACGACATCATGCTCACAGGCAGTCATCGGTCGAGCACGATCATAACCCCAGACGTCGAAAGTCCCCCCGTCTGCCGTCGACCGCAGGTGATGAGCCTCATGCAGGTCATGGTCCTACACAGTCCACTGTCGGGTCGAGTCAAAACCCTTCTGCTGGAAAGGATGGTGACTCACAGGTGGGAGAGGTCCCAGGTTCTCTCGGCATATCGTCCATGACCCACAACATCGGCCCTCTGTTGCATGGGAGAGAGTACGCTCCTGGTTTGTATGTCGGTTCCCAGTCCATTGCTGGTGGGGTTCCACCTTCCTCTGTGCAGCACGTTCCTCTGTGGGATGCAACGGAGCATCTCAACCATCTTCAAGTGGATGTGAGCGTCTTGAATGCTGCGCTCACTCCATTGTACAATGCCCGTAGGGAGCTCCATGGTCTGGAGAACGCGCACGCTTTCCAGAGGCATTTGATGCTTCGTGCGTGTCGTTCTGCAACATGGCGGATGATGGAGGATTTGTGGTCGTCTTCTGGTGGTTCTCGTACAGACTCTGCGCCGCCGTAATGATTAATATGTAGCTCGCTTTTGAATCAAGCATCTCATTGTCAGCCTGGAGATCCCTGGATGGCTTATGACGTTTGTGACTTGTAGCTACATGAGCAGGTCTTTCTAGGACACCGGCATTACTTACTACTATCATCTACCATGCTGTTAGTATAGCACATTCAGTTTGCACTTGAGCATGTTTCATTCCGCGGACACAAATGGCACATTGTTGAACGCCGATCTCGGCATTGTGCAGTTTCTTGCCACCGGCACAAATGGCACAGTTTTGAATGCCGAGACCGGCATTCTGCAAGCACCATTCGGCACAATCCGCCGACGGCAAATTTACAAGCGCCGGCGTTTGGGTCGGCATTCTATGCCGGTTGCGGCATATATAGGCGCCCGTCGGCACTGCCAAAGCGGCATGTTGGGACTTTGTCGTGTGCAGGGGACACTAACAAGGCCGGCAATGGTGAGTCGTCTTCATTTCCACTCAAATATCCTCCTGAGGCCCTAATAATTGCCACGCACTGCAATACAGTACCTGCCCACGTTTGCTCCTACCCAACGGCCGCCGACGAGAGACACGAGACAGTGCAATAGTGCAGATTTCGATCGTGCAATCCCCTGCTGACGGGCCAGTGCGGCCACTCCTCGAAGAGGCTGATAGCGCTCCTGTAGTGTGCGCAATTTTGTTAGGAGTAACACTGCTGGGAGGACCGGTCCTCAACGGTCCTGATTGGTCTTGATGAACCGGTCTCAGTCCTGCCAATTTCGAGGACCGGGACCGATGGTCAGGACCCGGACTGCTCAGGTCCGCTATATGGTCCAGTCTCCATCGCAGAACCCTCATATGAACAGAGCCACCGGACGAAGTCACGTAGGCTTTAAGGGTCCGGTCTTAGGACCGGTAGAGGACTGGTAAGGTGACATGCTAGCCACCGCTTCTGGCGGATACCCCGGTCGGATCAATATGAGTGTACATGCAACCGGTGCCGGCCGGACCACTGTTAGTACACATACGGCCTGGCCCGGCCGCATCATTAGCCCTGTCGATAATGCTAGCCCCGGTCAATGCACTTACTATAGTACTCAACCGAACACCCGAGGATCTGAACAGACTCAAGGAAGAGATTATTAGACAGCATCATTGATTGTTACATCGACTAGTATTAGGTATTGATGGCCGGCCGGACAGGTACTCAGAGTATTTGAAAAAGCCGGCCGGGGACCGGGCCACAGTAACCATGGAGGTATGTCATACCCGGGTACACAGTCAATATAGAGTATTATAACGCCACTATGTGGTGTTGAGACCCCAACGAACTCCTGGGAGCATGCTTCGTCACAATAGGCGGGGGTGTGGGTAGTCACATACGTTGCCTCGTTGACTTGGTATGCTGAGCACACCGCATCACTACAGGCGGAGTGGTTTTTGGCGAGAGGCCGGTCAAGGACCGCGATGGAATGAAATAAATCGGGATATTGCATCGATCGAAGCGAGCTGCACTCGCTTTTGCACCAGCCCCGAGTCTCCATCTCTGGAGTGAACCTAACAAGGTCCTGTTGGCCTTCAATCCAGATATCGCGTGTGTAGAGGAGAGCTGTCATCCACTCGCCTATTTTCTCATCCGTGCCTTTCAGATCAACGAGCGCGGGCGAGTTGATGTGTAGAAGAAGATGCAATGCGAGGACGCAGAAAAGAATGTCAATAGAAAACAGGACACGGACTTCGTCGGGCGTGTATTGGAACACTGGTTTTCGTTCAGCATCGTTGGATAGTTCTTCTCGAAGGAGGATGACCATGCGCCGCGCAATGACGAAAATTGCCTTCAAGAGCAACTTATCTCCAATCCTCTCGCTGTCGAGTGCTGTGAATCACCGTCCAGCCAGCCCGTTCAAGGCCGCCGTTGATACGTCTCGCCCGTCATGAATGATAAACTCCGAGTGAACGTCGATGGGGAGGCCGCACATCCGAGACACCTCGCGGAGCGTCCCGAAGAAAAGCCAGGATTGGAAGAATACGACCTTGCTCGCGGCGGTGACCGGGCAACCGTCCGCACGAGAGACCATCGGGGACGTGGGGTGGATATTGTTGTAGATGTTCCGCCAGGAATCTGCAGAGGACTCCAGATCTTTGGCATCAATGCAGACGCCTGGTGGACAGGACATATGACACAGTCCGTCCTGGTGGTGAACCACCCACCCATGGCGCTGCGGGTACGTCCCAAGGTCACCGTCGTCAATTGGTTCAAAGGCGCAAAGATATGGGATTACGAAAGGAGGAAACTCGGGACGTGGTGGAAGGGAGGGGTCTGGTTGTGTCATTGTGAGACGGGTGGGTGCCCAGGTCTGGTAGGATTTGATATCGCGCCAACTTCCGCCCTGGAGCTCGATCTCGTCCAAGTAATCAATTACCTGTAAAGAAGTAGGGTTGTCTACACTTTCAAGATCTCCCACACTGGCTGAGACGTCTGCCAAGCTGTTGAACGCCATGGGAGTCTGATATCCGTCGATTCCGAGTATGAGGGAGTCAGGATCGCTCATAGGGAAGGCGCGAATAGCATTAGGGATTGACTGATCTAGATGTATGCGCGCAACGAGGACTGTGAAAGTGGTCAGAGATGAGGACGGGCGGGGGCGCGAGCTCCGCAGAGCAAGTGGAAAAAATGGTGGTACGTGGCGAACCCTTCGGCGCCTGTGTCGGTGGTTGAACGCGCTACACTTCAGCAGCTCACAAGGCTCGTTCCTCTTTTCGCTTGCGCCGTGTTCCTCACTATCGCACCGTGTACTGCAAAGGACCACAAACGCGACAGCGTTTCGATCACGGTACCAATAGCGCTACATCGGTGTACAATTCTAGCAACGGCAGCGGCCCGAGATACGCACCATCCGATTTCTCGCTCGCCACGCGGCGCGAGCAAACCAGTACTATGTGAACGCGACGTCCGCCGCCCACGCCCGCCCGCTCATCATCATCATGCCCATCGTCCCAGGCTGGAACATATCCTCGTCCATGCCCCAACCCGCGTCGTCCTTGTGCCGCATCGCCTGCAATCGCATTCGCCCGTAAGTAACCCGAATCCAGTGAATGAAAAACGGGGGAGAGGCGCACCTTGGTCAGATACTCCCTGCTCGCGTTCAGCGCGCACTCGGTCTCGAGCGGCATACGGCTGTTCTGACTTGTCCTGCGCGGAGACAAGCATCCCGCGTGGTCGAGCCGAGCCTTGGAGAACTCGGGGACCGGGCCTGAGAACGTGTCGGTGTCGGAGGAGATGCTCTAGTTGATCTCGCCCGATTCGATCTGCGTGCGACGGGTCAGGAGTCGAGGTGAAGGGAGGAGAGGGGCATAAAGAAGTGCCGAGCAGGAAAATTGGACAAAGGGGAGTATATATGAAGGAACGCGTATATAAAGCGAACTGGTTGACGAAGAAGGTTGGTTGAAGGGAAGGTACGAGCGAACGTAAGGGAAGTGGAGGGCCAAGTAGTGGCTGGACATACCATGTAGAGGATGACCTCCCTAACATCTTCCGTGCTCCAGATCCCGGCCTACTTCCCAACGGATAGACCGACCGTGAGGTACGTCGCGGTCAGCTTCTCGATCAACCAGATCGGCGCCTGTCGAATCGCCTGGTAGGCGAGTCGGAGGTTCTTCTCCTACGGAGACTAGTCAATATCCAAGGGTATCTTGGACAGCAGACGCGTAGACTGACCTGACTCAGCACCTCCTGCTCCTTCGACACGAACGCGCGTAGGCTTGCCGTCGAGGAGGTGTAGCACTTGGAGGAGGTGTAGTTCTTCACGAAGGTGCTATATGGAAAGCTGTTGAAGAGACATTACAGCGCCGGGAGTGCGTATTTCGGTGGCGGGACCGTCTGCATCACATGCGCTCAGCCATTCCGCGTCGAAAGCGGAGGGAAGAAAGGAAGGAAGGGAACGCACCTTCCCCCGCTCTTGCCACCGTTAGGGAGCTCCGAGCGCGACATCTCCGGCGCAATGGTAGATCAGGTTGTCGTTGTAGGTCGATCGGCCAGCGTCGGGTCGACGTGTGTGAGGGGTGCTCGAAGCCCGGGTAGGGTAGCGGTAAAGGGTTCTGTGGTGACACAAGTCTGCTCCAGTATCAGCGCATAATGAGAACCGAAGATACAACGGGAAGATAAACGCACCTTCAGGAGAACCGGATGCAGCGTTGTGAGGTATTCGGAGGGTATCGCGTGACGAAGCTCGCTAGAGAAGCGAGGGCATACTTGAGCAACGACGATATCACTGCTAGTTGCATCTCCATCCTCCAACCCGGCGAGCCTCCTATATGCGCAAGAAACGCTCCCACTACAGCTCATTTACGTTGTTCGAGGATTCAGCGGCGCGGATAATGCGTTTCGTGAGCATCGTCACTGCCGGCTGCGAGTCAACGCCACCACACAAAGAGTGGAACGCACGAAATACGCATACTCACCGCTATCCAGAGTCCATCGCGCATGCGAGGCTTCCAAGAGCTCGTAGAAGGCCTCGACAGCAATCATTCGCGGCGGCGAGTTGTGTCGCGCGGAGCTGTGGCGAGTGCACGGGTGAGCAAAGCGGGGACCGCGCGTCGGGCGATGAGATAGCGCACGGAATACAGAGGCATCTATGGGTGTTGCGTCGCGAGTTGAGCTTAGCGAGCGCGTCATGGTCGTGGCCGTTGGTGAGGAGGCTGGCGAGGATGGGCCTAGACAGGCTCGTAGACGTCCTTGGGCGCGAGGTAGGCGTCGAAGGACTGGGAGTTTCTTTCACTAGACGAAGAAGAGGAGACGGGCAGTCGAGGGCATAGTGAGGCGAGTATTCGAGCGTGGTCAACAGAGTGCGGTCGGGGAAGATCTCGTAGGCGAGGTTTGTCTCGAGAATCTTGTTCCGACGTCATTGTAGAGCAAGTTACTGGCATTAAAACTCCGCTGATGACTTCAACGATTTTGGCACCAGGCTCTTGCGGGGTTTGAAGTGCGCTTATACTTGGCTTACACCCTCCAAGTCCCCAAAGGCAAGCAAATTGAACTCTTCAACTGTCTTCGCACCGTGAGTCTTGCCGCTATGTGTGCCAGTCTTGCGGGCGAAGCAGCTCGCAGATCTTCCTGTACACCTGCGACAATACGAGTGGGGTCTAGAAAACGCCACACGCGCAAGCACTGAAAGGGTCGCGGGAACGCAGGACGTAGGTAGAGCTCACACGTTTTGAAAACTCGAAGATTCCTGGAGTATTCACTAAAGTATAGACCAGCGAGGTGCAACGCAGCCTCAACGATAAGAGACGAATAGCCAGAATCACGCGCAAGCCAATCGTGTCACAGATTCGAAGCTAGTGCATTAGGACCAGGACGTCGTGAGTCTTGACTAGTACTAACGGTGTATACAATGAGGAAATTACGGGAAAGAGTGGAGTAACATCGTAACGCAGACGTAGACCCTTTTAGAGAGCACCGAGCGCAGGAGCAGCAGGGACCGCCGACGTGACCATCCCAAGAGGACCACCCGCGACAGCCTTCACGGGGGCCGCAACATCAGGCAGCTGGCGCGGCGCATGGAGACCCGCCGCGCCCACAGCGCCCGCACCCGCCGCCAAACCCTCCCTGCTCACGTCGACACCCGCAGCAGCAGCGGCAGCCGCGTCGAGCTCCGCGCGCGCGTGGACGCCAGCAGCAGCTCCGGCAGCAGCGCCGACGTCGAGCCCGTGGCGGGCGGCGTTCAAGCCCGCGGCCGCACCCCCAACCGCGCCAGCGCCGAGGTGACGACGAGTGTGGAGGCCAGCAGCAGCGCCTGCGGCCGCCCCCGCCTCGAGACCGTGCGGGTCAGCGTGGAGGCCGGCAGCGGCACCAGCGGCAGCACCCGCGGCGATGTGGCGGGGAACGTGTGCACCAGCCGCGGCAGCAGCAGCGGCGCCGACGTCGAGACCCTTCGGGGTAGCGGCGACACCGGCTCCAGTAACGGCACCAGCACCGACGACGGCACGAGAGTGAAGGCCGGCAGCAGCGCCGCCAGCCGCGCCAGCAGCGACGCCGTGGGGCGTAGCCTTGAGACCGGCACCGAGAGCAGCGGCAGCACCGACGTCAGCGCGGGGGAGGATGGCACCGGCAGCACCACCACCAACACCGGCCAAAAGACCACCAGGACCCGCAGCGAGTCCACCGACAACCCCGGTCACGGCGTCGAGCTCCGCGCGAGAGTGGACACCGGCGACGGCCCCAGCCCCAGCGCCAACACCGACGCCGTGTGGGGAAGCCTTGAGAGCAGCGGCAGCAGCGGCCGCGGCGTCGACCTCTGCGCGAGAGTGAACACCGGCAACCGCGCCCGCGCCAGCACCCGCAGCAACACCGTGAGGCGTCGCCTTCAGGCCAGCACCAAGCGCAGCCGCGGCGCCAACATCAGCGCGCCGGCCAACGACACCGGCCGCGCCACCACCGACACCTGCGAGAAGACCGCCAGGACCGGCAGCGAGCCCACCAACGACTCCGGTGACAGCGTCGAGACCCGCGCGAGCGTGAACGCCAGCGGCGCCAACCGCGCCCGCACCGAGAGCGACACCCGAGGGGCCAGCGTGAGCTCCAGCACCCGCGGCGGCAGCGGCACCCGCACCGATGTGACGGCGGGTGTGCGCACCAGCAGCAGCGCCGGCGGCGGCACCGGCTGCCACGCCGTGAGGGGTCGCCTTGAGACCAGCAGCGGCACCGGCGGCAGCACCGACGCCGAGGTTGCGGCGACGGCGGGTCTTGACACCGGCAGCACCGGCGGCGGCACCCTCCACCTCGGTCTCGCAGGGCTCAACCTCGGCTTCGTGGGCGGCGGTACCGGCGGCGCCAGCGTCGAGACGAGAGAAGAGGCCGCTGGGCATGGACGCAGGGCGGGCGTTGGCGGGGAGGTTGGGGATGTAGGCTAGGGTGTTCCCGAGGGTGGAGGGGTCGACGGGGACAGAAGGAACGACGGGCGCAGCGAAGGCTGAGATGCGAATAACATGTCAGCATACACGTAACAAAACCTCTGAGCGCAACCCAGAATCATACGTACCACCGGAGGCGAGGACGAGCATGAGGGAGAAGAAGGCGTGGGAGCGCATTGTTGGTGAATTAGAAGGTTGGGGTATTGAAAAGTGCGAGCGGGTCGTGGGGTGTGTCGTAGAGACGGAGGCGAGGGGCGATAAAACGAGTGTGGGTGCTGAAAGAGTGGATGAGATACTCGAGCGGGGCAGGAGTTTGGGTTGAAAGACGGGTTCTGGCTGCTTTCTTATAACCTCCTAGAGTCCTACGCGAACAGCCCTCGAAATGACGTGGGTTCCCTGCATTGCACCACGCCGTTGAACGCGAGGCCGCAAACGACGAGGAAGTGGGGCCGGTTGCTCTACACCGTCCAATTGAGGACTTCGGAAGCTCGCGAGTCGGTGCCGGAGACTTCTCGTGCGCGCGGGATGTTTGAGGTAGAGATCGCGAGGTTCCATTGCAGCTCGCGTCTGCGGAGCGCCCGTTGGCGATATAAACGCGTCGGCTGATGTTTGCCTCACTCTCCGCACGCCGATGCAGCACTCATACTTTCACCCCCGAAGACCATGCCAGACGCGCATCGTCAGCATCACCTTGTAGAACGCCTCTCATCATAGAAAAGGGACGATGAGGAGGAGGTATAGCGAAAGAGGAGAGACAGAAGGAATGACGCACAGACTCTGCAGAGGGGAGCGGAATGGGACGGAGACTAGAGTGATCCGCTCATTGCTCGCTTAAGGCCGCCTGCTGCGTGAAGAGGAAGCGATTCAGGCAGCGCGGTGTTTGATGAGGTCGTCTTCACTCGGGGAAGAATTTGTTCCGGAAGCGTCTTCGAAGAGCCGTATCTCCGTCTGTGCGCGAGCGAGACCGAGGTTCATATGCTTCAACGCTCCTTGTAACGGCCCACGGGGCGAAAGCATCTGTTAGACGTCGGATATGAGCATTCTACACTTCAAAGAACGTACTTTTGAAGCCTCTACCATGCATCGATATGACGTCGCAGGACGTCCGACGTGTGTGGACTCCAGAGAAACTCCCCTAGAGGCGGGCTGGAGAAAGCACTGATGGCAGCAATTATCACATCGCAAGGCCAAGGACATGCCCGAGCTCTCTGCGACGAAATTTTCTAAACTGAATTTTTAGCTACATAATTATATGGGAAGAACGCCGTCATGGGTGTGAAGAGAGGAAGAATCAGCGATGTTCAGCGTTGGACGCATGGCCAGATGGATGTCCGCTGCCAAGGAGAGAAGCGCTCAATGACGTGACGACGGGACATTGTGACCTTGCCGTGGCCGGCATTTTGGTCGGAGAAAGCCGAAGACGACCAACGTGACAGAAATCCGTCACAGCTCTTTGCCCATCCCCTGGCGTCATCTCGGACGTCGACCCACCGCTGGTCATCGTTTTCACGGACCCCTGCAGGCCTTAGGCCTTACTCTTGCTCATCCGACCCATCACGCTTTGAGCCTTCGTGTCTTCAGTTTTCTTCGGTTCTCATGCGCAGCGGCCGTCACACGGCGCGAACACTACGAGTCTGTTCAAATTCTGGCAGTCCTCCAGATCAACCCGAAGGCCAAATGGGTCTTAACATCGACCGTTGCCGAAGACGACCCTCGATGGCGCAGCATCTCCGTCAGCTCTCAACTGCTGTGTCGGAATGATGGTTCGGCTTTATCTCGAAGCGTGAGCGCCTCGGTAACTGGTGGCTATCCCTCTGTACTTACTCGACGTCAAGCGCAGCTCCAGCGGCTGTAAGCTACCCATCGGTTCTGTTGCGCAGCACGCCCAACTGAATACGAGTCCCCATTTCTACACACCGAGAGGAAGGGACGCTGTATGCGAGGTGGCTACCTCCATCGAGCTATGCAATCAGTCGCCTCAGAGGAAAGAGCATAAAAGCCATCGACAGACGGCCGTTCTCCCCAGTTCTGCCGCTCTTCTCTCTTCGTTGTCTTCCACTTCACAGCGCATCTCAGCTCTCCTCCAAGCTTCGTTCTTACTTTTGCCAATATGATGCGCATCTTCAACTTCGTTCTCGCGGCTCTCCTACTGAGCCAGGGTGCGTACCCTTCTGTCCTTACTCTCTTGTCTCGGGGTTGACGAGCTTCTGTTTTGAATAGCTGCCGCCGCCCCCGTGAACGGTGATCAAGTCACTACTATCACCGTCACTCCTACCGCGGACTCCGTGACGACGATCACGACCTCCATTCCCGTCTCGTCCTCGCCCGGTACGGTCACGACCTCCACCATCCACGAGCACGAGCACGGTTTCGCACCCAGCGCAGCCAGCGCCCCCGTGTCAGGTTCCCCGGGCCATGTCACGTCTAGCTTCGTGCATGTTCCTTCGTCGTCGTCCTCCGGCACCGTATCTACCCTCACGGTCAAGGATCACGCCATTTCATCGAGCTTCACCAGCGTTCCGGTGTCGTCCTCCCCCGGTCAGGTTACCACGTCCACGGTCCACAACCCGCGCCAGATCACGTCGAGTTTCACCAGCGTCCCAGTCTCTTCTTCCCCGGGCCAGGTCACTACGCGCACCGTTCACCAGGACGCCGTCACCTCCAGCTTCACCCACGTGCCTGCTTCCCCGAGCACCGTGACGAGCAAGGTGTTCAAGAACCACGCGATCAGCTCCAGCTTCACTAGCATTCCCGCGTCGTCTTCTCCCGGCTCAGTGACCACTTCTCTCCTCGGCCACGAAGACGCCGTCAGCTCGTCTTTCACAACGAACTCCGTTGGCTCTGTTACGACCGTCACCGTGCCGCATGGCGACGTTGCCGACGTGAAGACGGTGACGACGCCGATCCCCGCTAGTTCCTCCCCCGGCACCGTCACGACTTCGCTCGTCAAGGGTCGCGTCGTCAGCTCTATCGTCTCCAGGCCTGCCCAGTCTTCTGGGGTCGTTTCGAGCGTCGTCTCGCACCCGGCCTCAACGGGTGTGGTCACCAGCGTCACCTCAGTTCGCCCTGCCATGAACACCGCTGCCTGAGCCCGTCAGGCATGAAGTCGCGTCACTCAAGTTGGTGGCTGATGGGAGCTGGAGGGCTGTGTCAGCTTTGTGTTATGCTCGGTTTTCGGCATTTCGCATGGACGCTGTTGGTTTACTTTACGTCGTCGCCGTTTGTTTAAATCGCGTTTAATTGAGTTGGATTTTCATCCGAGTGCGCAGCTGGACGTCGTTGGTGCGCCTCCCCGTCTAGTGTCTGACATCCGAGCTTGTACGAGCGTAACTACAAGAACACGAGAGACGTGGTTCGTCCTCATATGCGTACTAGCGATACGGACTAACATGCTCACACTGGGCCCGTCTCGGGTGGTGCCCAGCAGCGGACCGCAGACGGCTGAATTCGCCGCGAGAATAATGCACCCTACGTCATTCCGCGCGCGCACGCGTGCGGGGGGCCGAGTCGGCGACCTCAGGAGGAGGCGTTAAGTTGGGTTAGCTTGGCGCATCAAGCGATGCCCCTCTCCGTCGACCGAAATCAGTCGAGTGGAGGACTGCGTGCGGCGGGGTGCCTCCCGATCGTTCCACCGCACGTGCCGAGAGGCGGTATGCTGAGGGCCCCTGAACGGCGTGCTTTGCTGCCTCGATGACCGCGTCGCGACGTCCATGTATGCCGGCTGCGTCGTGAGCAGTTCTGGGACTGCAAAGACGGCAGGCGTCAAGTAGCCGCTAGTGGAGGCTCCCGCAGACGAACATCGTTACAACTTACAAGTAGAGGTCTGTTGGAAACATATTAGAAATGCGCCTCTCAGTTCGAAAGGCACTTCAAGTAAAAAAATCAACGACGGCTGAAGTCGACGCAATCCACTTTCATTGGATCTCCGACTGTTTGACTTTGTTTACGCAAGCGCCTAACCACGCTTTCGGACTTCAACTCTTCTTCCCATCCCACCTGTCGCCTAACGAGCATCCTGCTACTGACCACTATGGATGAACGTCTCTCTGGTGCGATCTCTAGAGTAGAACGCATATACCTCTGCTGTTCATTCCATTCCAGTACCTCAGATAACAGTTATGACTTCCCTGGGAAGCGAATCAAGCCGGTTTGATGCCCGCCCGCAACTCAACTTTTCGCAGGTGCGCTGACGAACATTGCGTTCCCAGTCTTTCATTCCATGCAAGGTATGCTGACGACGCCCATTATACTATCCCAGGTTAGTGCACGAGCATTTGCTGCTGCCACGTGGACTGTCGCTGGAAGACTTCTAGGATGACATAGTGCATTAGGGGCTCGCCTCGATCGGCCCCGCTCCGAGATCGTTTATCTACCCTCAAAGTTCTCCGAGCGCAAAGGAGCGCCAGGCGAAAAGGAGATGCACCAACGGACCTCAATGATCGGCGGATCTGCCATGGCCCGTACATATTCTCGCCAGTCGTCGTGGCCGCCGTCTCCAACAGTCCCGGAACTCGTCCGCAGTACAGTCCCCTATCTCTCCGAATAACGTCTGTCTCTTCTCCGCGTCTCGTTTTCTCACCACCTTTCGCCGCACGCATCTCTTTTCTTCCTCCACCCGAGTGTTTACTTGAACATCGCTATGACCACGCTACCTCTCAACGTCCCGGACCGGTGAGTAACGATGCTCGCGCCCTATTGATTTCGTGTTCGTACGATGACTTATGAGAACGTTCTAGGTTTGGTCCATTCTACGTCGCTGTTGTACTCGATGTCTTCCTCTACGGCATCATCGCCTGTCAAGCGTTTATCTACTTCACTAGTTTCAAGAAGTGAGCGTTCCTACCTCATTGCCTTCCGCCGTACTGACAGTGACGTCATCAGCGACAGGATATGGATGAAGTGTCTGGTGCGTACTCTCGCGATGTTTTTTCCGTGGTAGATACCGATGGACCTTGCAGGTGGTTCTGGTGGTTCTGTTGGATACCTTCAACAGTTGCTTCGATATCATCTCCGTATACCAGCCTCTGGTCATGAGCTTCGGCAACTACGACGCCGTTTTGATAACTCACTGGGGTAAGCGTTAGTTTCTGGTTTGTACCGAGTCAGGCGCTGACCTCTCTTTGTCAGAGTTCCATACGGGTACGGTTTTCCGACGTTCTTGTTAGCTTTCCTGACGAGACCTCGTTCGCTCGCACAGACCCTGCCATCACCGGTGCCATAGCTTCTCTCGTCCAGGGGTTCTTCGCGTGGCGCGTCAAGATCTTGACACACAACAACTGGATAGTCGCGGCCATCTGCGTATTGTCGTTCTTCCAGCTGCGTAAGCATCTCTTCCGTGGTCGTCTTTGTAGTGTCATTTCTAACGCGTCTTTGATAGTGGGTGGCATCGGCACGACGATCGCCGTCACGCGCATCCCCTATATCCCTCATTTCCGCAGATTCCGGTCGATCGTCATTGTTTGGCTCACCAGCACCGTGATTGGGGACATCCTGATCACAATCACCCTCGTATACTATCTCGTGCGTACTTTTCGGTAGTCTGCGAGCACTCAGTCTAATGTCGCATTGCAGAGACGGCAGAAGACAGGCATGGAATTCACCAATACGCTAATAAAGAAGGTCACACGCCGTACGTTTATCCACTCGTTTCCGAGACCTCGTCCTCACCTCGTTCTAGTGACACTCCAGACTGGCCTCCTCACCTCCATCTGGGCCACTACCGATCTCTTCGCCTATCTCCTCGTCGTACGTCTCCATTCCCTCTCCATCTACATCTCACGTCCCTAACTCGTCACGGTTCTCTCGCATTCGAATAGCCCTCCGCCGTCCACCTGATATTCAACTTCACACTCTCGAAGCTATACACGATCTCGCTCCTGGCCTCGCTCTTGGTGCGCTCGTCGTGGAAGGACGAGGGGAGCGACGGTACCCAGACGCGATCCTCTGGGCGCGGGAGCAACCGCGTCAGCGTCTTCCGTCCCGACGCCGTTCGTTTCGTGAGTACCTGTCCTCCCTTCCTGTCGGCCCCCGTGCCCTCGCCCGCACGCTAACCCAGCGCCCCCGCGTTTCTCTCTAGCCGCCTCAGCGCATCTTCATCGACGTCGAGTCGCATCAGACGGTGGACGCTGACGGTGCCGAGAGCGCCACCTGCGTCGGAGAGGCCGAGCCAGACAAGGTCACGCTCACGCGCATCGAGCGCGTCCTCCAGGACGCCGACACGCGTACGGTCTGAGCGTCCCACTTTGACGCTGGAGCACATCGTGTGGCTCATTGTCGGGAGTGTAGGGGACTGGCGCGCGACTTTGGAGGCACACGTGGACGAGGACGATAGGTTGCACGCACATACACGCTACGGTCGTCACTCGCATGTAGCCTGCAGCCGCAGAGCCACGGCTGGTCCTCTTCCAAATGGTATCAGTGCGGGTGTACATGAGTCGTTGGCTTTGACCATATAACGGCATCCCGGGGCCTTGTGATTCGTGCGAGAGTCTCGGGGCCAGGTCCTGTACGTAGCGCTCGAGGCGATGATCCTAGGATACTAGGAATCGCGCGGCTGTGGCGTCAATCCGCGACTTTCGTCCACGTCCACCACTGTCAGGCCTTGACGTCGACTCATTCACTGCTATCACCAACGCCTCGAGGCTTGGTCACCCGAAGGTATATACTGTGAGCTGCAACGCAAAGTTATGGTGCAACTTCGCTGACTGTTGACACAGTGATTATCTCCTCACAATCATCAGGATGAGGCTCTTACACACGACGCGGTATGAGATCCGCGAGTTCAACCCCGGCGCACGAGATATGCCTCGCTACGCCATCCTCTCGCACGTATGGTCCCGCAGCGAGCAAACCTACCAGGAAGTGATCGCCCTCGCTTCCAACCGCCGCTTCAACGAGATCTCCAACAAACTCCAGCGTTTCTGCGCGCTCGCCGCCCGTCTCGGGTTCGACTGGGCCTGGTGCGACACCTGCTGCATCAACAAGGACAGCAGCGCGGAGCTCTCCGAGGCGATCAACTCCATGTTCGAGTGGTACGCGCGCTCGGACGTCTGCATCGCTTTCCTCGAGGACGTCCCTAACGCGAACGACATCGCGAGCACCGGCGGGGACCAGTTCGTCCGGAGCCAGTGGTTCCGGCGCGGGTGGACGCTCCAGGAGCTCATTGCGCCCGCCTCGGTCCTGTTCGTCACGCGCGACTGGGAGATGCTCGGGACGAAGGCGACGCTCGCGAGCCTCATCGCGCGTATCACGCTCGTTGATACCGAGGTCCTCACCGTCCCGGGGACGTTCGCCCAGCGGTCTGCCATTCGCAAGTTTATGTGGGCGCAGGGCCGGCGGACGACGCGCGTCGAGGATAGGGCGTACTCCCTTATGGGTCTTTTTGGGGTCAACATGGCGACGATCTACGGGGAGGGCAAGAACGCGTTCCGCAGGTTGCAGGAGGAGCTGTTCAAGAACACCTCGGATCAGACGCTCTTTGCGTGGAGCGGCGACGTGGAGAACACACTTGGACAGGAGGGGCACGTAGCGAGCTGGCCCCCTGGCCTCCTCGCTCCTGACATCTCGGCCTTCAACTGGGGAAATTATGCTCGGACGCCCGAGCCGATCCCATTGGAGGAGCTGCCTGAAGCTGTCGAGGCGTTCTTGAGGGCGTTAGAATCTGGACCCTACGTCAGCCCTTTGGAAGGGTGGCGCGACTCGAGGCTTCCTGCGGTGAGGATCAACGCTGCCTCCCACATTGCTGGCACCGTACTCATGTAGGCTCGTGACATCAGGATCTAATACCCGCAATTCCCGCGCGCGTACTATACGATGTACCCACGTTCTCTCTCACCAGTATCGGCGTGCGGGCGAAGCTGCCGCGCATCCGCTTGGGCGGCTCCGAATTACCTGACATTGTGGTCCTCGCGTGCAAGCGCGGAAAGGACTACGTCGGCATGTTCCTCCATACGTGCGGCGGGGTGGCCGCTCTTCCGCTCTACGCCACCGGTCTCCCTCCTGCGTTCTTGCGGAATATTCAGTCTCAGCATCGCTACGGCGTCCGGAACGGCGTTCTGAACAGGCTCATATAAGTCAACCCCGAGTCGGCATCGCCGCCAGAGTGGCTCTCCCCGTTCGGTCTCACAGACGGAGAACGGCGGTGTATTGCGGAATGGGCAGACATCCACATTAGCAGCACCCACGGCGGTCTTCTACCCAGCGTCGCAAGCGGCTTCTCTCGCTATCCCTCGCCGGCGCCAGCCACACACATGGTGAAATCTCCACTGGCAGCAACGAGGAGGCAGATGTACGACACGCCGCTCATGCCGGGGTGGGTCGTCAAGAAGCTGGCTTGGCGGGGGTTCCGCTACGCCCCGCACCTGTCAGTGCCGGATTCGTCCCTGCAACCGGTTGGGAGCATACGTGGAGAGCTCGTCGTTCAATGGATGTGTGAACGTAAGCCGAATCGATGGTTCGAGATCCATTTTCTCGAGGCTCCCTTGATCGGTCCATCCCCGACGGGACGTGCTTCTTGGCGCACGGCGGACAAGGCTGAGCGCAAGCCTGGGGAAGCGGTCATACGGCTCGTGTTCGACGGAGACGAGGACGGCGCGAGGACGGCGCGCTGGGATCACGGCGTGCGGACGTTCGGAGACGCTACGCGGGGTGTGTGTTTGACCCTTAGCGAATCGTCGCACCGGGAAACAGGGTCGAGAGTGTTGGATATTGATGTTGGAGGTACCACGTACGACTTGGCTCCTCTGCATGTGTTCACCGACACCGCAGCTGCGCTAAGTGCGCTTTCTGTGGACTAGCAGTTAAGCCCTCTGGGCACTCCTGGACGCTTGAACGGAATATTCATTGTTGTTCAACACACCGTGGTCTGCTTGCAAACCAGTAAGAATGGGAAGGTGCGTACGGCAGGCAGGAGACAGGTCGCTCGGAGCGGCCAGCCATTGATCTTGGGTCAATCACACCGTTGGTTCAAGAAATTAGTTCAGTTCGAGCAAGTTGGTTCAGCTCCACTACAAGCGTCAAACCAATGGAGCCAATCGGAACGGGGGCATTGGGCGCCGGAAGGCCGACCCGTTTTGAGCCGTAGCGCCCAGCGTCGGCCTCTGCCACCTCGTCGCCGTCACTTGTCCGCTGCACGCTCACTCGTCCCCGAACCACGACCATGTCGCTCTCGTCCCTGTTCTCGTCTGTCTTCTCCGTCGTCCACGCCGACGCCCCCGAGGAGAAGGAGCCCAAGGAGTCCGCCGAGGAGGAGCCCCAGGAGGAGACCGAGGAGGCTGAGGAGGAGGAAGAGGAGCCCGAAGACGTACGTGCATCCGCGCGAGGCTTCCGACTCGTTCGTTCGCTTTGACGCGTCGTATGTTCTCCAGATCCTGCCTGCGCTTCAGGAGGAGTGTGCGGAGTCCGCCAAGTGCGCACCGCATGCGAAGCACTTCGCTCACTGCGAGGAGAAGGTCAACGCCGGCGAAGGTTTCAAGGGCGAAGACTGTGTTGAGGAATTGTGAGTAATTACGCGCTTTCATCCTTTCACTCTGGTGTTGACCCGTTTCTCACAGCTGTAAGTAAAGTTACCCGTATTATCGTCGGTGTACTGACCTGGATTTGGCCCTCGTGCGCGCGTCCTTTCTACCAGACCAGTGAGTAGCGTACAGTCCAACTGGAAACACATCTTCTGACGTCTTCCATCAGCTTGATGCACTGTGTGAACGTATGTTGTCGTGACTCTTCGTCTTCTGAAGCTGTGTTGACCTTTCCTGCTTAGGGATGCGTCGCGCCAAAACTCTTCTCCAAGCTCAAGTAGAGGGAGGAGGCCGCAGGTATTTCGGCATTAGGTGCGCTTCACGCCTACTCGATGAATATGCTCCTCGTTGACTCGCTTCTAGTAGCGTAATCGTATAGACTAGGTCCTGTATGCGATGCGGCGCCGCTAATGGGACTACAATCTACTTCACGCCGTCACCTTGTCAAGTTTTAGTGCGATCGTCATTCTAGTAGGACAACACTCTGGGAGCTGCTACTTCCCTACGCAGCTTCATGACAACATCCTCCGAAGCCGACGTTACTCAAGCTCCTATACCAGCCATTTGGTCGCTCGTCCACCGTCCTCCCTACGCGACCCGTATTGGACGTGTTCGGAAGTAGGATGAGTGGCGGGCTCGCAGCGCCGTGAGGTACTTCGTTGATCCATGTCGGTCTAATACGTGACACAACAAATGCAGAAGAGAGGGACTCCGATGCAAGGACGTTAGAGGTGTGAGGAGGCTGATGGACGGCAACGAAGAGGAAGGACGGTGTAATGTGAGTTTACAAGATGCCTAGCCGCACAGTACTCGTCCTTCTACCCCATCTCCACTAGTTGTTCCTCGTTTTCGCAGTCGCCGCGCGTACGTTATTCTTTCTGTCGTAGCAATCACATAAGGCGTTTTCTGCCCCTCTCCTCAATTCTTGTGTGCTCCAGTTGCAGTCTCTTCCGCGCGGTTTACTATGTGAGATTCGTTCGCGTCGTTCGTATGGGCTTCGCCAGATTCTCTTTGATGTAATGGCGCGGTTGTCCGAACCCTGCAAGGCACGTGCTCCTCCCTTCCAGTGGGCGTTTCGAATGTTCAGATAAGAATGCGTCCACGTCAATGTACCGCTCCTTCCACATCAGCCTCACTGCACTATATACCTTCATCGCCCGCCATCCGCCGTACCGTAACGCCTACTATCTCGGGTGCGAGCACAATTCAATCGCTTTGCGCCTAGGATGCCTACTGATCAGCTCAATCTCAATCCCAGACCTGTTCATCTTGATGGAGAACGCCGACTCGACATTTACCCCAGACTCGTCTCAGCCGACCCCCAGTGCCGCCCTCCCGCGAGTTCCCATTGAGGTCGTCGAGAACATGATTGACTGCCTCGCCCACGATGTCGATACGCTGGGGGTATGTGCCCGCGTCTGTCGAGAATGGAATCCCAGGAGCTACTACCAGCTCTTTTACGCTCTCCGCATCGACCCCAGCCTACCGGGCAGAGATGTCAAGGACCTTGTCTGTATTTTTGACGACAACCCTACTATACAAACCTACGTGCAATCAGTGACAGTACTTACGTCGACGCCGAACTTCGTGGCCTCGGGGAAAGTTCCCTCGATGGTCCGGGAAGTCGCCATCATCGCCTTGCAACCGTATCTTCCCCATCTTACCTGCTGGAAGTTCAGGGAGTCATCCATGCAGCCGCTCGTCCACTGGACCAGCGAAAGGTTACCGGACGAAGTTTCGCACTTCTTTATTAGACCCTTGTCTCTCTCCTGCTTTCGACAATACCGTCACATCCAGGAGGTTCATTTACCTCAATGTGTCTTGACCTACACACAGTTCTTCAGGGTGCTATCATGTTTCCCCAAACTCCAGCGTTTACATTGCCCGTACATTCGCTTGATCAAGCCACAATCTTCTGGATTAGCATTCCCTCTCCTCAAACGTTTGAAAGATACTATCATTCTGACAGATCTTTACGTATGTGTCCTTCAAGTCTGCGCAGCTAGTATGCATCGAATCAATACTCACTGTGTATGTTAATCCCCCTAGGTCTCTATGGACGACGTTGACCGTCTGTTTACATGGTTTCCCCCTTATACTATGAATACACTGGCGATGTGGGTCGATCCGGGACCGGCATACAGATCATATGATAGTACGTCTTTCCATCTCAATCTTGGTGTAAGATATAGTCAGTAGCAGCAATACTGATTCCCGACTCTACAATTTAAATGTGATCACCCTAGTGCCAAGTTACCAGTGCCTCACTCAACTGAGCACAATCCGGACTCTTCTTTTTCATATCGATTGTTCACGGCAACAAGATCGACTGTTTGTCCCTGACTTCATAGCAGAGACACTGCACGGTTTCTCCAAACGTGCCCCTCAGACCAAAATTCAAGACATTGCCATTTCAACGAATTCCTATTTGCTAATGGACGAATCCTTAGAGTTGAGCACGGCACAACCTGTATTAGAAGAGCGTATTTTCTCGAGGCTTGGGAACCCTACTCAACACCTGATGATCATACTTCCGAATATGGATGCAGTAAGAGCTTGGAGAAGAACATTCGAGCGTGGGTTTCCTGCACTACACAGGGCCGGGAAGCTCAGATTCCGATGCGACACCGGTATGATGTTCAGTATGTACTCAAGACGCGAACCTCTGCTAACTTAGAATCTGTTACGAAGATACATTGTCACCTCAGAACCTCGACGATTCGGACAGCACTCAACTACGTCCACACGCGATATCACCCGACCGCAGATGGCGTGCTGTCTGTTGCTCAAAACCAAATCCGACCATATCCCTGTATCGCCGAGACGACGACAATCACGCTTATGGCCAATGGTATATCCCTTCCGCCGCCGCCTCACTTTCCTTCTCCCCAAGAAGCGACTACGTGGCAGTGCTCATGACAGAGGGTGACACCAACGGTGATCCTTACATACTGGTCTTCGACGTCGCTGGCGGCGCGTTTTTGCTTGGGGGCCGGCTCTTTGGACCATCTCATATCTCTGAAGAGTCCTCATTCACGGTAATAGTGCCACAACGGGCGGACTCTCCGATCATATGGGGGCCCAGAAGTACGAAATTTGCCCTTCCTGTGCTGGTGCATACCCACGACGACTCAGGAGACTCAATGTCGCGTTACGGCTACTGCATTGTGAACGTCCCCGACGAAAGCCGCGGTCGTATCCCATCGAATATCTGGACGTACATACAGACACACCTTGAATGGAGACCCGGCGCAGCCGGGTGGTCATCCGTCGCTGCAGCATTTTCCTGCGACGGCGAGTGGTTCATGGCTACTCTGCAGTCCGGGTGCTCCATCTGGTCCGTCCGTGGCCTCGGTACCGCCGCGGTCAGGCACGTATTTGTGCAGGGCATCCACTTCAACACCTGCTATGAAACGATCAGCGAGGACGGCGAGGAGGCGGATGAAGTCGTACGCTCCATATCACTCCAGGTCCACTGGCAGGCACGTCCGACGATTCTAACTGTCACACGCGAGTCGTTGCGTATAACCCATGATGACGCCTGTGGGAACGAGGACGAAACCCAAACTCTTACCATACCCTGGTATCATGACCCTCATCAAATTCAGCGCGAGTGGAGGAAAGAAGATGTCGACGCAGACATCACCGCGATGGATTTCTGGAAAGACGGCAACCCCGCTCACGACCTTGTCGCTATCGGAAGATCGGACGGCTCGGTAGAGGTGCTGGACGGCTGGTCGGGCGCAATGCAGACATCTTGCACGGCTGCTACCAAGGTGACGCATGTGTTGTTCTCTCCTAGCAGAGAGACGCTTTGGTACATCTGCGAAGGCGGCCGACGCGTGGGCACACTGGAAGTCCCTCGTTTCTGAAGATAATCGACCTGATAATGGGCGAGTAAGTTCTGTCTGAGCAGTTCCAGGATTCTTTAAGACGTACTGACCACCAGAAGCATTCTGTCCAGCCGACGGAGGTATCTTAGGCGCGACTTCTCCGTCCCGTTGAGCATGTACTTGTACTCGAACTCATGGACAACGATTTTCCACGATTCTCGCTCAACTTCGATATCAGTTGCGCAACAGAAGCAAGCGTCCACCTGGTGAAGACGAAGAAACAGAGTGGTATAACCGACAGCAGCCGTCGGATATACTGACATAAACTCAACAAGTTCCACCGGCGTGTCTTGAGTTTGGGTGCTTCCTCTGCGACGCGCGTGCGGGCAATCTTTTTCGTCAGAGAGTTGAAGGCAGAAAGAGACACAGTTTGAGATGCAAAGCATGAATTGATTGGGAGGTTCGATGTGGTTGGCGTGAACGAAGTTAACAGTCGACGGCTAGCCCAGTGGCAGGGCAGTCGCGGCCACAGCACCAGACGGCCGTGGGAAAGCTGAGTCTGAAGATACAGCCAGCATCCGCTGACGTCATCCACAATGCGCTGTACCTCTCTGTCTCTGCTTTGTAGCCATGGTTCCTAAGTCAGCTCTCAGGCGAGACATCACCAGTGCTGAAATGTCTCGGACGCCGCAAACGGAGCGTTTCTCCCTCTTAAGACACCTAGGAACGTTGTGAGCCTATTCCGGCACACATCAAACCATGTGGCTCACGAGGTGGGCATTAGGGGCTGTTGATGGGCATCGCCCTTTCATCGGGACGTACCCTGGAGAGAAGAAGGAGCTGTGCAAAGAGGAAGGCAATCATCGACCTCCTCGGTCTTGGCCCGCGCAGGGCGCGCCCCCATCAATGCAGATCAGCGCCATGTCGCGTCCGAATGTCGCTGCCGGGCCCGGGAATCGACCATGAAGCATCCGGGCTGCAACGATCGACAGCCATTGCGGTTCGCCATCACCAGGGCCAGACGTCCTCCGGTGCTATCGGCGGTGCTGCACGTCTTCTGCAGGACAACACAGGACAACACATCACCGGCGTGCCGTACAGGGATGGCGGACACGAGGCTCGTACTCGTATATAACGAGGGTCCCGCGGAGACGCGTTAAGTTGTCTCTTCTCTCCTTCTCCCATTCCCCTGTTCCACTTCTCCCGCGGCGATGGTGCTCCCTTTTACTCTTCTCCATCTTGTTCAACACGTCCTCCCGCTGTCTATCTGCGCGGGGACGGCCCTCGCCGCAAGTTCTGGTTTCAAAGTCAAGACGTACGGCACGGGATGGCGGTATGCCACCACCAGCTCTTCGGAGGACTCGGACGACGTCATCTCGACGGGCGACGACCTGACGGTGAGTGCCCACATTGTCGTCAGAGTGGGAGGGTTGTGCTCATGCCGAGAGCCCAGTACACCGTTGACATTACGCTCGGAGGAGAGAGTGAGCGATATCGCTTTCCCACCGCCTATGCTGTACTGACACAACCCTAATAGACTTTACTGTCATCCTTGACACGGGCTCGACAGATCTCTGGGTCAACACCGCGGGGCGCAACTTGCAGCTCACGAACTCGTCCGATCTCGAGGTCACCATAGGTTACGGCCAAGGCGGCGTCGTGGGCAACATCGACTTTGCAGAGCTCAAGATCGGGGATTTCGTCGTTCCCTCGCAAGGTGAGAGCGCTCTTGGCGTCGCGCCCGTACGCGCCCACAAAATCTGACGGCGCGAGCGCAGCATTCATCGACCCCACCTCGATCTCGGACATGGACCTCACCACGTACGACGGCATCATGGGCATGGCGTTCGACGTCGCCTCCATCTACGCCACCGTCCAGCAAGCATGGGGCACAGACGCCGCAGACGCGCTCGCGCGCGCGCCCATCACCTCCCTCTTCGCGCTCGACCCGTCCCTCCCGAACAACTTCGACGTCCAGCTCGCGCGCACGAGCGAGCTCGACGACGAGGCCGACGGCGCGTTCGTCATCTCGGGCCACGCGGACGGGTTCGAGAACGTCACGAGCGCGCCGAAGCTCCCGCGCGTGAGCGACCAGCACTGGAGTATCGTCATGGACGGGATGAGCGTGAATGGGGAGGCGTTCACGTTTAACAAGTCGCGCATTTCGGGCACGCCCGCGGGCAAGATCGTCGCTGCGCTCGATACGGGCTTTTCGTTCCCGCCGCTGCCTGCGGCCGCCGTCGACGCGATCTATGGGAGTATACCCGGGGCGCAGTTTGATGCCGCGGGCGGGTTGTGGATCGTCCCGTGCGATGCAGCGACGAACCTTACCTTCACGTTTGGGTAAGTTCCTCTTTTGCGTTCGTGAGGCGTACCCGCGCAGGAAGTGTACTAATCCACTGCGCAGCGGCCAAGACTTCCCCGTGCACCCGCTCGACATCACGTACCCCGAAGTGATCGAGCTGAACGGGCAGAACGCGACGGCGTGCGTGAACACGTACCAGTACCTCACGCTCGACCCCAACTCCTTCGTCGGCTTCGACATCATTCTCGGAGACGCCTTCCTGCGCAACGTCTACGCTTCGTACGTCCCCTCCCCTCTCTTCGGCGCGTCTCTCCACGTCTCTGACTACGCCGCGTACCAGGTTCGACTACGGCGACTACTACCCGAGCAACCGCACGAACGGGATCCCCTTCGTCCAGATGCTCTCCACGACGGACACCGCGACGATGTGGGCCGAGTTCAAGGAGGAGCGCGCGGCGACGCTCGCGGAGCTCCCGCCCACCGTCGATCCTTCCGTCGTCGTGCAGTACGATAACCCCTCCTCTTCTTCCTCCTCCTCCTCTTCTTCTTCGTCGTCATCTTCCTCCTCGGAGTCGTCTTCGTCCTCGTCCTCTGGCCAAGTCCTCGGCGCCGCCTCCTCTTCCGACTCCTCCGACTCCTCAAACTCAGACGCCGGAGCAGCAGACACCTGGACAAAGAAGTACGGCACGCTCGCACTCGCGCTCCTCGGCGCGAACCTCCTCGTCGGGCTCCTCTTGCTCGCTGTCACCCTCACCTTGTGCGTGCGCGGGATGAAGGGCCGGAGCGCCGCTGTGAGTTCGGGCGGGCCGAGGTATGCGCCGGTGCGGTTTAAGGATGTGGATGGGGATGAGGAGAGGGGGGCGGTGAAATATAGCGATTGAGCTTGAGGATCGAGCGAAGAGGCATGAGGGCGAGGGACTGCGTCGTGATCTTATCGTACTGCTGCGTTCGGGCATTACTACTTGTGTATCTTCTACTAAAGGTGTCCGTTGCTACCGATACAATATCTTTATCTTCTTCCACCCCCGCGCGTTCCCCGTCCATGGACCACTTCACACCGTCGCGTCGCTCCAGGCCTAGACGAGGTCCAAGACAGTAACATGCCCGTCACTCGAGCCGAGCGCGACGCGCCCCGCGTCCTCGTCGTAGTCGAGCGCGGTCCAGCTCGTGCCCTCTCGCGGTTGCGCCCACAGCGTTCTCGCGCGCGGGCCCTGCACCGTCTCCGTCGCTCCCTCGAGCCCGTCGTCGTCCGCCCCAAGCGCGCCCCACCCGCCCCTCCGGAGCGGCCCGTCGAACACCGCGGCACAGAGCGTCTCCTTCCCCTCCCCCTCCTCCTCGTCCTGCGCTGAAGAGCTCCTTCCGTCAGCGACCCGCATCCCAACCTCCGAAGCATGCACGTCCATCCCCGCCAACCCCATCCCCTGTCCCGTGTTCCCTGCCCCAGAAGCGCGTGGGGAGACCCAGAGCGCGGTCCCGGACCGCCCGAGGGCGATGGTGCGGCAGCGGAGGATCCCGCGGGAGGTTTGTGGGAGGGGGAGGGGGACGGGGGTTGGGGGGAAGATGTATGGGGATGGAGAGGCGGCGTGTAGGTCCGGGTCTGGGGGAGGAGACGGGGAGGAGGTCGAGTCCAAGTTCTCCTCGGGCTCGTCTGAAGGCGAAGGTGAATGTGAAGGTGGCAAAGGGGACGCATGAGCAGCCTGGGAATCAAACGCAGGGTTCGGGCGCAGCACGAATTGCTCGAGCCGGTGCACGTCCGCCGTCCACGGGTCGTCGCTCTCGGGCCTCAGCACGATCGACAGCGGTTCCGCCCTTGCCCCAGCCCTCGCCCTGTCCCCTGTCTCCGCCCCGTCTCCTGCCCCGTCCCCGTCCTCGCGTGACGAGGGAAATGGGGAGGGCGCGCGCTGGGCACACACGGAAACACCGTCGATCCAGCCGAAGGAGTGGGTCGCGAGCGGGCGGTACGTTGCGTACCCGCGCGCGGAGTCTCCCTCGATGTTGGCGTTGGTGGCGGCGTTGGCGTTGGTGGTAGTGATGGCGGCGGGACGGAGCACGGGCTCGGGGAAGAGCTCCACCGAACGCGCGCGCACGACGAGCACGCTCTTGTGCGCGAAGACGACGTTTAGGCACCTATTATACTACCAGCTCGTCAGCTAAGTGCGCATTCGCACGCAGCCCGAGGCCCAAGGATGCGCGTACAGAAAACCAAAACCAAAAAACAAAAACGAACCTTGAACCGCTCATCAACAAGCCGCTCCGCACCCCTCAGGAGCGCGAAGGCGTTCCTGCGCCAGTCCATGACGACCGTGTCCGAGCCCTCGTCGCTGAAGGCGATGAGGTCGCCTTTGAGCGCAACGGGCCGGAAGGCGGTTGCTATGTTGCAGATGGAGCGGAAGGTGGGGGAGGGGGGTTCTTTGCTTGGGTTGGCGCTAGGGTCGGTGTTGGGGTCGGTATGGGGGTCGGCGGGAGTGGGAAGGGGTAGGCTGAGAAGCTCGATGCTCGGGGTGCCCCTGGAAGGTGGGACGACTCCGAGTGACTATATGCGCATGTAGAGAAAGACTGGGGCTCACCCTCCCTGCTGGATCGACACCGCAAGCGCCGCCTCCGACTCCGGGTCCTCATTAACCACGAACCCCGAGAAGATGACCTGCCGCGGCGCCCAGCTCGCCACCTTCCTCGGCGCCGGAGGTGGGATACCCCTCCTCAGGCTGGGGAGAGCCCCAACGTCCCAGCACGCGATCGTCGACCAGATGCCCTTGTACACGGTGAGGACGTACCGGCCCCCGCGGCCGGGGAGGAAGGAGACGTGCGAGAGGCCCGTGCCGGCGCTGCTCGCTTGGAACTCGGTCGTCCGCGCCGGTTTTGTCTTGCCCTTCATCCTCCTCTTCTTCCCATTCCTCTCTCCTGCCCAGTGCTCGTCCTGATCCTCGCCCTCATTCCCGTTCTCCACTCCTTCCTCAGACGGCACATCCCCCTCAAGCCAAAACGCCCCCAACCTCAGCGCGTGTCTCACGAGTCCCTCCAGCTCGGCGGCGGACACGGACGGGGAGGCGAGGCGGGCGTGCGGGAAGGGGAAGCCCGCGTGCAGGACTTCGGCGCGGTAGGCGTTTTGCCAGACGAAGCGGAGGCGGGAGATGGATGCGAGTCTCTTACATGTCTACGTGAGGAGGGGGGGGGAGTGGGGGAGGTTACGGGTGGGGGGTTGTCAGCGAGCGTCTTGTGTAGGGGGACTTGGGGGGACGACGGCTGGAGAGCTGGAAGAGGACGTACACACCTGGCGGAGGGAGAGGATAGAACAGGCGGGGAGGAAGCTGAGGATGTGGATGAGCGTGTCGTCGTCGAGCTCTTGGAGCCCCATGCTAGCGATAGAGCTGGATCAAGGCTAAGGGGAACTAAGTACGAATACTGAAGTTAGCAAACGAGCATTAAGAGTTCCGCACCTGGCGTCATCGATGAATCTCTCACCTCGTTTGGCATGCGATCGCAAACCCCGTCAACGAAGGAAAGGGAACGAGGCAGGTATATGCGTCGTGCCAGCCTTCGTTTTGTCTTCCTACACTCTCCGGGGTAGACTCGGCAGGCTCCCTACAAGCCAGAAAGAGCGGTGGTCGCTTTACAAGTGCGCTTTCAATGAACGGGGCGAACAGACGACCGGACGTCGACGTCATCGCCGCCGTGCGTGCGCAACCTGCCGACATGCCGGCCCACACGGTCCGAAGGAACCCATGCTCGTAACGAGCGCGGCTGTCAAGAGCTCGAGCAGCAAGATTTCTCTGCACACTTCTCATCGAGAGACGAGAAGAACGCGCCTCGCAGCTCAGCGATCTTGAGGTGCCTCTCCACAGACGCAGCGCGCCATCGTCGCCTCTCCAATCTCCCCGTGTGTCTACATCGCCTCAGCGTCTTGTCCCCTACATATGCGGGCGCGGCCGATCCGAGCCTTGACGTTCGCGTTCACGCCGCGGCCAACGATGACCGTCGCGCCCGGGTCCGACGTGGCATCCCGTTTGTTCGTGCAGTCGACAGAAAGAAAAAAAGTGTCTGAGAGAGAGAGAAAGACGAAAAGTCCATGCTGCCCGCTAAGGGTGGGCGGGCGAGCGAGTAATAAACCACAAACTAGTAAGGATGCCCCTGAGGTCCCGAGAGATACCGTAGATCTAGTCCGCCCACACGGCGCACGCACCTCGCGCGGGGCACGCGTGCGCCGTCCTGTAGAGGGAGACCCGTACACACCACCCTGCACCGCCCTGCAACACGCCGCCCAACTCGACCGCCACCGACCCATCCGCACCTCAAGCGGGCGACAGACAGCCTATAGCACGCTCCACGCCCCGCCCAACACGCCCACCACAACCATCACCGCCGCCATAACCTGCTGCCCCCCAACGCCCCAGCCCATCCCCAGCGCCCCGCTCGTGCTCGCCGCAAACGTCGTCGCGAACCCCACAGTCGGGTTCGGGCCCCCCGAGATCGTGACGCTCGCAGCGCCCGAGGCGGCGGTAGGCGTGGAAGAGGCGTTGGCGGAGGAGACGACGGCGAAGCGCGCGGAGGCGCCGTACATGACGCCGTGCTCCGAGTCGATGAAGAGGAGGTAGTAGTCGTCCCCTGCGGGGACGTCTTGCAGGAGGACGTTCAGGGCGCCGGTCGAGGTTGAGGCGGGGACTGTCGGCCGGATGTGTCGGGTTAAGTTGGGATGGGGGGTGTAGAGACAAGGCAGAGAGAGAACAAGACAAGATCGGTTTGCAGTTCGGTACGAGAGAGACAAGGAAGAAGAGGAGACGCACCGGCACGAGCGACGTAAATCAGCCCATCGTTGCTCATCCGCGAGAGCTCGATGTCAAAGACGGACACGCCATCGAGCAGGCCCTTGGTCCACGTTATCGGGTTCACCGCGCCGTTCACCCACTGCCCGCCCTTGCTCGGCGAGTTCACGACGAGGTATGCTATTGAGCGGGAGTGGCAAGCCGTCAGCACCGAATCTTGGCGCACTCGGGCGCAACGAGCATCGATATCACTCACTGGCGTGTACGCAGGGGAGGAGACACCACGCGGCGAAGAGGAGGGACAGGAGGGTCTTCGGGATGTACGAGAGCGTGTGCATGGCGGGGAGACGTCTAGGATGCGTGCGTGCGTGTGTGCGAGCGTATAGGTGTTGTGCGTGCCCAAGAGTTCTTCGGCGGATTCCCCTTCGAGTGAGAGTCGAGCGGAGATGTCGATGTCAATATTAACGCGGGTGTCGGTGGCGAGGAGTAGGGCTCGAGGGAAGAGGGGAGAGGGACGAGGCAGACGTAAAGGAGTGTGCAGGACAAAGACTGGCGGGGAGAGGGAGGCGACGATGGCCGGTCGGGCTGCAAGCGAAGCGAAAGGAATCCAGGCGTTTCCTCGGCGCTAACACGGCCACACGGCCATCCTCTCGTTTGTGCATGTTTGGCCGCGGTGGCGCCGCGGCGAACCTGCGTTGCGCTCGCTTGCTTCAACTCAGGTACGTTCAGAGGGCTCGTCAAATGCAGTTGCGTCTTGTCTTGTCTCTGGCTCGCGTGCGTTCGAGCAAGCTTCGAACTTCGAGCTCCGAGCTCCAACCCCCAGCCCCCAGAGAGTTTGCGCGCGTCCGAGAAGGCGCGCCGATCCGGACTTATGATGATATGATCCTTGCAACTCGGCAGCCACTCAGGCTGCGCGGTCAGTACTGTAGACTCTGACAGCATGCCGCACCGCCAGTGTCAACGTCGAGCCGGCCCGGCGGCTCGTAGGCCATATTTAGCTTCAGAGGGCCTCCGAACGCCGTTTGCCCACACACAAGAATACCACGCCCGCCCGCCGACGCGGCACACAAGCCGTGGATAGAAGCGGTCATAATTGGAACGGCGGCTAGCACAAGCACAAGCACAAGCGAGGTAAGTATGCAGAGTCTGCATCTCGAAGACGCATCTATCGAAACGAAACGTGACCGTCTATGTATGCGATCGCGCAGCCGCACCTCATCTGTCCTCCACAGACGCCGCGGACTCGGATAGGATCTAAGGTGAGCAGCCAGCCAGCCAGCCAGCCAGCCCGTCAGTCAGTTTGTAGATGTGCCACCACAAACGGCGGTCGAACGCGCGACGCACCCACGGCTCGTCCCGGCCCAGGACGTACTTCTGCGCCGGGCGCTCCCAGCACGTCAGCCGCTCGATCTCGGCTTCGGTCCGGAGGGGGATGAGGATCCCGAGCTCGTAGTTCGTGATCTGCAATGACAGAGGTGAGTTTGTGTGGTGCGGTCATAGAAGAGAAGGGAGAAGTAAGAGCGGCCATTTAGTAGGCGGTGCGCGGTACATAACAGATGCGCACGCCGCAGCGGGTCGCGCTCGTCCCGCTTCTCGCGGACAGCGGACAGCTCAAGCTCGACATCCGCCAAGACGACATCGCAAGACCAAGATGAGGGCACTCACGTTCAAAGTCGGGTTGAACGCGTTGCCCGAGAGCGTGCCCCACGCCGACGGCGTAAAGTTGTGCGAGCCCATGTACAGCCACCCCACCAGTTCCTCTCCTCCTTCGCCCTCGGCGTCACTTCCAGCAGACGGTGCGCCGCGCAAGGTACCGCGCGCGTCGCGAAAGGTGCCGAGTATCATCTACACCCGCCCGTCAGCGCGCGCGCTCCAAGGGAGAATGTGGAGAGAGGGAGGGCACACCTTGGAATGCATGAGCACCGGCCCGCGCTTGCTCCGCGTCTGGTGGAACAGCTGCCTCGGGAAGTTCGCGCCTTCCCACTGTTTCCTACTGCAAAACGTCGTCCCACCGCCCTACCATCTCCCGTTAGCCCAAACACCCCCTCACCACCACGCCCGCGCAGGAGCACTCACCGCCTCCCCAAGCCTGCTCTCCCTCACATACCGCCCCGTCGGGAACAATATCTTCACACTCGGCAACGGCTCCTTCGCGCGCCGCGCCTTCGGCTTGTCCAGCCAGTCCTGCGCGCTCTTGCCCCGCGCGGAGTAGTGGAACTCGTTCAGCCAGGGGGTGCTGTACGTCCCGATCGAGGACCCTAGGCACTCGAGGACGAGGTCTTTTCCCTTGGGTGTGGAGGCGCCGAGGTCGAGGAGGGCTTTCATGAGGCGGGTGTGGCCGGTGAGGATCGCCTGGGGATGTGCGCGTGAGCGGGTGGGTGGGTGGCGGGTGAGAGGGAGAGGGACAGACCTTGGGCCAGCCTTCGTGCTTGCCCGCGATAGAGGGTACGAGCGCGACGCGCACTTTCGAGAAGTCCCAGTGCGTGCGGAGGTCCTCTAGACGCTGCAGAGGCAAGTTTGGGTGCTGTGCGCACCGTCAGCCACACTTCAGCGATACTGGCAGGTGCTCGAGACACGCACGTCGTTGCGCAAGAAGTTGATCAAGGCTGGCGCGACGTTCACCGAGTGGAGCACGCGGACGAGGGCGGACGCAAAGTCTTCGGTCTTGTCTGCAGCTACCGGAGCAGGTCGCTTCGGGATGTCTTGTACCCAGACAGTCTGCGGAGTGTATGTGGGTCTCAAGTGTGGGGAAGAGGAACGGGCAGACGCACGTTCTCCATGTCCCTCCAGTCGTAGTCAACGAAGTTGGCGGTCGAGATGACTATGCGCAGACGGCCGGTCCTATAGAACAACTGAACGCGGGGTAAGTTGTGCATACCCGTCCGGACAGCTCCAACATGTACTGACCAGCATGAACTGGAAGAAGACTACATCAATTCGGTACTCAAAGTCGCGTCGCGGGTACTGACCTTCATGTGCATACAACCTCGTCCTCCACGCAGAAACGGTGTAGTCCGTATCCAATTTGGCAGGATCGTCTTGATGGACGCGTCACCTACAGCAGGAATTCAACACAGGTTCGGAGGTATGACCACGCGAGTCTGAACGCACCTGTCGGACTGTGGTCTACTGCGATCACGGCCGTGCTTCGGGCAAGGCGCTGGTATATCCACGGGAAGCGCCAGCAGTACGCCGACATGATCGCGAATTCGATGTCCTCTTTCTGCCCAGCCACGCAGCCTTCATGAGCATAACGTGCGATGAGGATTGCTAGGTGTCGAGGGAAGAGAGACTTACCGGAGAGATGATATCCTCCAGCCTAAAGTCCGGCCGTGTGTTCTTCCGCGGGTCCACATGCATGTTCCCCGTCTGCCGCATCTCCCCATCCCAAAACAAGTTCACCTGTCCCGTAGCAGACGCACCACCGCTCCCTCCAGCCGCAGACGATCTTGCACGACTGCTCGGCCCCGCGGCCGCAGACGCAGACGCAGAGATAGCGCTAGAGGAGGAAGAAGCATGCGTGTTGGCACGACGCGCCCCAGCGTGAGACGGACGGGAGATGTGCTGCCTTTTCGCACCGCGCGTTGTCCCCTCGTCCTCCTCGACTTCTTCATCGTCCGAGTCATCGAGGTTGATCGTGTTCGCGGCTTGGTGCAGGTCCGGGCGGGCACGCTTCAGCCGTGCGAGACGCTCTGCCTCCATCTGCTTGCGCTCTTCGGGCGTGATAGCTCCGATTCCCGCTGGGCGCTGTGCAGGCACGGGTGGTTGGGAAGAGCTGGCTTGTGCTGCTGGAGTTGGGTTGGGCGCACGGGCGGGGGCGGATGCAGCCTGAGACTCTTGCTTGGACATCGCCATCGCCATCTGCAGGTCTCGTTGGAACCGCGCTTCCTCGTCGTCCTCTTCGTCGTCGTCGATGTCAATGACCTCCGCACGAGAGGGTTGCGGCTGTGGTGGCGGGTCGTGTTGCATCCTGAGGCTGAGCGCGATCGCCCTGATATGCCAGGCTAGGTCATGGCACCAGTCAAACAAGAACGGTTGAGGGAAGCGTACATTCGCGTTTCTTCATCGAGACCGTCATCCATGGCGTTATCAGAGGTATTGGTCGTGCAGCAGAGTAGGCAGATGGGCCTGGGATAGGGCAGAGAGACAAGCTACGACTCGGACTATTGCCTGCCCCAGCCACCAGAGACAGACTCAAACGCGTGACGCGACGCGTCCTTCCGGCCACGTGACTCATTTCCATCGTGACTGGGGTGACGTCCTGAGCCTCTGTCGTTCCTCGTTTCAGAATTCGAACTGTCACCAGCAGCACGCGTTGATTTACACATGAAAACTCGAGCATGCAAGAGAGATGGTGATGGGCTTCGAAAGAGACAATGCAGACGAGCATCAAACCACGCAAGACTTCGTTGCTTCCCCACTGCATAGTAATGCGATTATTTATCTCCCAATCCCACGAAACGAGTTCAAAACCTAGTACGCACCAAATCGTATATCAGCTTGCAGCGACGATAAAAAGCGCAGAAGAACTCACCCCTAGTATCACACCATGCTCCATTCATAAATCCCGCGAGCATGAAGGCGCGGGAAAAGCGAGCGAAGAGGATCGAACCAATATTGCTTGTCGTCATCGCTAGCACTGTCACCGTGCCAGACGATCGTGAGGCTGACTCGCCGGAGGTTGGGAAAGCTCCCCTCGGAAAGGATGGACTCCAGCCCGTGCTTCGTCCAGAGCTCGATCATTGTGTCCAGCTTTGGACCCGTGTAATAGTGCCTCACGGACAGCACTTTTAGACTTGACGGCGATGCAGCTGACGCCAGACTTCGTGCAAGCCAGGAAACCCAGGCCTCGTCATCGTGAATCCTCATTATATCGAGCTCCTCGAGTTTAGGGCAGGCGGAGAGCCCTAATGATATGGGTTGAGCAGTGGAATACTATACAGCGATCATCTCACTCACCAAGGTCACCATGGAGCATCGCATGGCCTACAATTGGATTTATGCTGAGGTATGTCACATTGCGGCCCAGATACCTCAACAACCTGTCTTCCATGTGGGTAGATAAGATCTATGAAATGTATGCATATATACGTTCCGACGAGACTCCCATGTAGGCTGATGTAAAGAGCGGGAATGTACACATACTCTGAGCTGCCCAAGGTTCCAACACTTGTCCGGATATTCGCAATCATCGAGATTATAGTCCTTCGACAATCGCGTCCCGAGGCAGTGCTGCAGCTCCAGGCTATGTATGTGAGGGAACAACCAGACGGTCTTGACGAGCTCAGCGAGCGAGCGGAAGGCAACCGTCCGAAAATGCAGCCTTCGTAGAGAGCGACATATCGCAAACGTCCGTATGAAAGGAGATAATGAATATTGGGGGCCAGTCCAGAAGAGGGACGTAAATAGCATGCTCTGGACGTTGGATAGGAGGTTGGCAGCGCTGCTGTCGAAAAGGATATTCCGCGGGTTGGTTGTTAGGTCTCCGTCCGCAGGTGAAACCTCCGAGTCGTGCAGAGTGCGTCGATTGTCAACGTGGAAGAAGAGGTGGCGTACGAGCGATCCAAGCTCTTCAGAGTCTGTGATTGTCCGTTCAAATTGTCTTATCTTCAAGTTACTGTTCAGCGTCACGCGGTCGTACATCTGAAAGCGAGCCCGAGGGAGCCAGTCGTGGCATACGAGCGCGCAAGCCCGGTCTTAAGGTTATGGCGCGGGACGATTGAAAGAGGGACGCGCTAAGTAAAAGACTTATAAGTCTCACGGTTCCGTACAATGAACGCGTGAGTGTATTTCTGCTAACCTAAGTAAAAGACTTATAAGTCTGTACAAATAAACGTAAGCTACGGATCGCAGATCGGAAGAAGTTAGGAAGCTCACCTCACGGTTCCGTACAATGAACGCGTGAGGTGAGTTAGCGCTGGACGCGCCGTTTTAGTGTACCGGACGGGAGGCTGAGCCCTCCGGGGCTCGCCGAGAAGAACTGTACAGTAGCGGAATCAAATCTGAAGAGACGGAACCAAATGTGTATGGAACGGAAGCAAAATATCGTAGAGTGCCCGTTGAGCGCTAACCGCTCCGTATAAGGAAGGAGAAATATCGAACGCCGCGCGAGCCCCGCTCGACGCGCGCCGCTTTGCCTACCATGCGCGCACGCTCTGCCCGTGCATCTACGTGCGCGCCCCCTCAATCTAACCTCAACACGCCCCCTCAAAGCGCGCGCAGTCCGACGAGCGCGGACAGGTGTTGCAGACGAGCACGGGCGTGCGGCTTCGTGAACAAATCCGCCGGCTGGTCTTCAGTCCGCCGATAACCTAGCGCGATCTCCCCGCGCTCGACCGCTTCCCGGATCCAGTGGTACCGGATGGCGATATGCTTGGTCCTCGCATGGAAGGCGTTATTCTTCGCGAGGTCCATAGCGGATTTGTTGTCCGTGTAGAGCCGAACGGGGTGTTTGCCGACGTCGGGGTGGACGAGCTCCGCGAGTAGGTTGCGCAACCAAATCGCCTCCTTGCCTGCGTGCGTCGTCCCGATGTACTCGGCCTCGGTCGAGGAGAGGGCGATCACGTTTTGCTTCTTCGCTGACCACGAGACCGCGCCACCGTCGAGCTGGAAGAAATGTCCGCAGTATGAGTGCCGCGCGTCGTCTGTCGTACCCCAATCGGCGTCCGTGAACCCTGCCAGCCCGTCTGACTTCTCGCCGTATACCAACCAATGCTCGCGCGTAGCCATGAGGTAGCGCACGACGCGCTTGAGTGCCTCCCAATGCGCGCGCCCCGGGTTAGACATATACTGAGCCAGTCTCAGCACCGCGAACGAAATGTCCGGGCGCGTTCCGACGGCCAGGTACATGAGCGACCCCACGCCCTCTCTGTACGGCACGCCCTCCATGTCCGCTCGGGCCTCCGCGGTCGTAGGACACTGCTCGCGATTCAACACGCTCCCTAAGGCCAGCGGCGTCGAAACGTGCTTCGCCCCCTGGAGGTGAAGCTTCCGCGCGACACCGTCGATCGCTGCTCGCTGCGCAAGTCGGATGGTGCCGGTCTCGCGGTCGCGCACGACCTCGATCCCGATGAACCATCCCATGTCTCCCTGGTCGGTGATTGTGAATCGCTTCTTGATCCCGACGCGGAAGTGGCCAAGAAGGCCGGTGTCGCCTGTCACGAGCATGTCGTCCACAATCGTGCCGACGAGGAGGAGCTGGTCTTTTTCGTGCCGGTAGAAACTCGCGTGGTCGGTCTGGCTGCGCGTCATCCCCAGCGTCGTCATCGCGTCGAGGAGCGTGTGGTACCAACCGCGCCCGGCCTGCTTCAGACCGTAGAGGGTCTTCTTCAGCTTGCATACGAGGTGTTCTTCGCCGGGGCGTGCGGTACCTGGAGGCTGACGCATGTAAATTACCTCGTCGAGCTCGCCATTGAGATAGGCGCTCTTGACGTCGAGTTGGATGATGTCCCAGTCATACCGAGCGGCGAGGGCGATCATGAGGCGTAGCGAACTTAGCTTAGCCGTAGGCGCGAACGTCTCGCCGTATTCGAGTCCTGGGATTTGACCAAAACCTTGCGCGACGACGCGAACCTTGAATTGCGTGACTGCTCCTGTCGCATCGCCCTTCGCGTGGAAGACAAGGCGGCTTCCTATGACGTGCGCGCCAGGCGGGAGCTTGACCAGCTCGAACGTACCGTGCGCGCGCAGGTTATCCATCTCGACTTCGATCGCCTTCTCCCACTCCGGCCATTCCGGGGATGCGCGGGCCTCGTTCAGGTTCGCGGGGTCGTTACCGACAGGCCCTGTGGTCGCGAGCGCGTGGTACGTACCCCAGTCATGAGCCTCTCCCGGAGCGCTCCACTCTCGCTGGAACTCGTCCTCCTCTCTCTCGTCCTCCACAGCCGTCTCGAGCGCTGCGATCGCTCCCATGATGTCCCCCGGCATCATGCCGCGCGGGAACTTCACGGAACGTCGCGCGCGTCCGTCCACCGTTCCTTCTCCATCCTGCAACCTCCGCGCGTACGCCGAAGGTTTCTTCGTCCTCTGCCCGCGCCCTGCGGGAACTTCCTCTGGCGCCTCCTCTACCACTATCTCTTCTCGTTCATTCTCTCCATCGCTGCGAGGGTCGCCCTCTGCGTTATCCTCGCGCGCGGCCTCGCCTTCGACTTCGTCTCCGGCGCCTGACTCGGTGGCTGTGTCGTCGGTGTCGTCGTTCGTCGCGTCGGCATCGGGTACGGGAGCAGGAGCTGGGGCAGGGACGAGAGGTTCAGGTGCGGGGGGAAGAGCTGGCGCGATGTGGGGGACAGGGTCGCCCGACGTGGCTTCGACCGTGACGGCGTCAGGAGTGCTCGCCACCTCCTCGGTTCCATCCCTCGCCCCCTCGCTCCTATCGCCGGCATGGGAGAAGATCTTGGAGTCGTCGAAGACGTAGTTCCGGTCGATGGTCACCTTCTTCCGGTCGGGCCAGTAGACGTAGATCGAATCCTTGTGAGCTTCGCTGAATCCGATGAATTTCCCCTCGTCTGCGCGTGGCCCGAGCTTCGCTCCCTGCGTTTCGTGCTTCTCCCTCCGAACCCACACCGGACATCCCCAGGGCCGGAGCCCCCTGCAGTCCGGTACGCTTCCGAACCGGGCCTGGTAAGGCGTCATCCCACCAAGCGCGCTGTTCGCGCTCCGGTTCTTCACGTAGATAGCGTACTTGAAAGCATACGGCCAGAGCGCTGTGGGGAGTTTCGAGTCGTCTAGGATGGCCGCCACGCGCTCGCGGTGCGTGCGGTGTGCGCGCTCCGCGAGGCCGTTCTGCTCTGGGGTGTACGGGGCGGACGCTGAAAAATGTGTGCCGCGCGACTTGAGGTACGGTTCGAGAACGGTAAACTCTGTACCATTATCGGTGTTCAGCCATTTGATGCGCTTCCCAGCCTGGGTCTCCACTTCGGCTTCGAGGTCTTTATACGTCTGGGCCGTGTCGCTCTTCGCTTTGAGGAAGTATCCGTGCTCGTATCGAGTCGCGCGATCGACGTACGCGACGGCGTACTTGTTGCCTCCCTGTGGCTGTTATTTTGTCTAGATAATAAAGAGTACATGTTTTGACGCAGGTTGACATAGTTTTTAAAAAAACACGCAGGTTGCATGGTGTGTTTTTCATTTTGACACAGGTTCTGTTGTGTGTTTCTTTACATTGACACAGGTTGAAAACATGCACAGGTTGGCAAATACAGGTCAGCTGCTTGCTGCAGACTCAATTGGTTTGTGTCAATTTGACACAGGTTCAAATGCACGTAGGTTGGTGTGATACGTTTAGGTTTTTGCAGGTTTGAATATGATAAGGCAACTAAGTTTGAATTCAATAGTAAAAACAAGGATTAGCTTCTCTGCAGATAATATCTGTAAGTTCTGCTGCACTTTTAGGAGTGGCTCCCCACTTTGCAGGTGCGCTTTGGGCGCTTTTTTTGGTTTTTGGGGAGACCCCATTGAACTTATAGCTCGATCAGTTCCCTACCTATTGGGGGCGCATTAGGTGCATTCAATGCAGATTGTAGCCGCATTTTTGACCCACCTAATGCACCCGTAATAGGTGGGCTAGTGCTTGTTTACTAGCAGGGGGCTCAGTAGGGCATAGGTTCACATCAAATGTGGAATAGCTCTTGCAATTTTTATGTCCCCTGCGCGCAAAGGGGCGCGTTTGAAAGGTGTGTTCAAGGGCTTTAAAACGCGACCTTTCGCGAGAGAATCCATCCATGCGTTCCCAAGATAGGGTATCTGCTCCTCCTGGGTAGCACCAGGGGAAGCAGGTGTATCTTGGGCAAATGTGGACGGATTTTGGCCGTTCTTTTTGTGTTCTGTGCGCCTTGAAGATTACTATTAAGGGGGATATGCGCGCTGGTGCGCACTTGAGATTTGCACCGTAGGGAGAGAGGGTAATCCTCCCCCTTTCACCAGGCTAGGGAGGATTATCTCCCTCAGTTCTGGCTCGTTTCACTTCATTCTTCTGCACTTTGTACATGTATTCAAACCCATCCAGGGATAGTATAAACGCATATAGATTTTCCCAGGCTAGTGCCTCCAAGTAGAGAATACTGTTTACAGCCCACTCTCTCTTCATCTATGTCTAGTGCCTTTGACAATTACCCAGGCATTTCCATACTTTGTACACTGATTTTACTCACAAAGTTCAAGCAGTTTTACCACTCAGAATATCCATAACATGTCACATAATAACAGGGCATACATGTTCTCCTCCTCACCCCATATAGGAGGAGAACATGCTATATCTCAGCAACCGCTACACCTATCAACAAGCGGTTTCTTTTATCACTTACATGCTTTTTCCTCCTATGTATTCCCCAAGTTTCATTACAATCGGATGGTGCGATGTCTTATAAGGCCCTTATCAGCTAGGCAGCCTGCACCTTCCAAATGCGGTAGGTACTCACCAAAACACCCATGGAGAAAGATCGAAGCCCCAGACAAAAAATCAGATGATTACAACATAATCAGCGACCAAAAAAACAGTAGGGAAGATATTTACATGAATGGAAGGGTGGGAGGGAGGGGCTAAGGTGAGATGTGGGTGGTTTGTTGTGAGGAAGAATACAGCATTCCGTGTGCACATCTGCTGTGGCTGAGCCTCTGGCCAGAACATTTCAATGCTACTCCCTCATTTCTCCACCGTTTCTCTTCATTCTTTTTGCATCTTGTAGGCACTATTAGTCGGTCTCATTTCCGGGTATTTGCAGTATAATCGAATGTCATGTACATGTATGGTGAAGGTGGACATTTTAAAACTGATAAGGATCTCAGGGTTTCATACTGAGGTTGATAAGAAATATGAATCATTGGAAACATAGTCTGATTACACCCAAACAAGCTACAGAAAACCGCTTGTCCATACCTATTCCTGAACTGAAGTTATAGGTGATGTACCACAGGAGGAGCACATATGTTTAGGGGGGCATGGGTTATTTTAACTGCAATGGTGGCATCAAGATATTTACTGCATGGATCCACAGTACAAGGGGAAACTTATTTGAAGCTAATCGGGCAGGATTTGGTAGAGATATGGATGAGGAAAAGTAGCTGTGGCTGAGCCATCACTGTACTCACCATACAATGATATGACAATGCATCTTCGGCGCGTTTGATGTCCTAGATTGTGAATGATAAGCACTACAAGCTACAGCAAAAACGAAGGGAAACAGATGAGAACTGAGGAAGATAGATCTCCCCTGTATGGTGGATGGGGAGGGTTTTACCCCCTCCTGGGGGTGCATATCAAATGCGTGGGTCAGCGCGTGTATCCCCCTTAATAGTACTTACAAATGCGCACAAAACACAAAATAGACGGCCAGAATCCGTCCACATTGGCCCGAGATACACCTGCTCCCCCTAATGCTACCCAGGAGGAGCAGATACCCTATCTTGGGAACGCATGGACGGATTCTCTCGTGAAAGGTCGCGTTTTAAAGCCCTTGAACACACCTTTCAAACGCGCCCCTTCGCGCATGGGGGACATCAAAAGTGCAAGAGCTATTCCACATTTGATGCGAACCTATGCCCTATTGAGCCCCCTGCTAGTAAACCGGTACTAGCCCACCTATTACAGGTGCATTAGGTGGGTCAAAAATGCGGCTACAATCCAAATTGAATGCACTCAATGTGTCCTCAATAGGTGGGGAATTGATTGCGCTATAAGTCCAATGGGGTCTCCTCAAAAATCAAAAAAAGCGCCCAAAGCGCACCTGCAAAGTGGGGAGCCACTCCCAGAAGTGCAGCAACCTAAGTGGAGATGATCAATATGTATCTAGGTACAAAAGTATACTTTTTTATCACTTTGTAAGTACTTATCATTTTCAGGGATAACATAATCATGCAATTAGTCAACCTACATATCACACCTGTGTCAAAAATCAACCTGTGTCGAATGCAACCTGCATCACCCAAAAACATGAAACTTCTGTTGACTTTGAAAATATGTTGCTCAAAACCTGTGAGACTTGCTAACTTTCTCTCAACCTGCGCATTTCAACCTGTGTCATTTGTGAACCTGCGTCATTCAACCTGTGTAAAACAGCCAACCTGCACAAAAACCTGCACAAGGATTTATTGGACAAAATAACTGCCATACCTCCCCACGAAATCGCCTCGGGGTCCCAGGTGTCCGCGTCGAAGCGATCGCCGTACTCGAGGACCGGACCGCGCTCCAGCTCGCTTTCACCAGACGCTGCGCGCGGGACGGGCTTGCGCGAGATCTTCGCGCGGATGCACACTTCGCAGGTCCTGTCTTTGCAACAAGGTAGAAGCTTGATGCCGGCGACGCGCTTCGTGACGATCATGTCCTGGACGGCCTTCGGGGACGCATGCGCGAACGTACGATGAGCTTCAAAACCGCAAATCTCGAGCTCGGTCTTGTTCGCGCCCGCGCGCGTCGATGTGCTGAGTGCCGCGACCGGGCGCGTAACCACCTGGTAAAGTCCATGCGTCTCGCGAACGCGCGCGATGACCTCGTCCGTCGCGCGCTCCATAAGCCTACATTCTCCGTGTTCGAAGATCGTTGTGTACCCGCTCTCGTCCGCGCGACGGATTGATATGAGCGCGAACGCGATGGCTGGGGAATGAAGGACATGGCGGAGCGTGACGGTGGTGGAGCCATCGCCGTTGGGCATGTGGACCGGGACGTCGCCTTCGCCGATCGCGTAGAACGTGTCGCCGTTGGCTGCTGTGATAGGACGTGGGGGATCGAGTCTCGTGTAATTTTCGAACCGCTCTCGATAGGGGGAGATGTGACGTGTAGCGCCGCTGTCGTAGACTTCGATGTATACGTCGGGCTTCTCTGCGGCTGCGGCTGCAGTCGTCTTCGGGATCTCGGTGACGTTCCCCAGGGCTATGAACGCATGAGTCCTATTTTGCTCGGCGGTCGCGTTGGCTTTCGTGCCGCCTTCTTCCTTCTTCTTCTGCCACGGGGCTTGCCCCTCTCGCCCTCCGCCCGGATGCCAGCACTGGGCAATAACGTGGTTCGTCTTGCCGCAATTGAAGCACTTGCGTGGCGCGTTGTTGCTCGTCGCGGCAAGCGCGTTCTCCGTGTTCTTCGCCGTAATCCCGCGGCGGTCGTACTCCTCGGTAAGGGTGAGAACCAAGAGGTCGACAGGAACGGTGCGGTTGTGGAGCCGCGCGACGTCGGTGAGTGATTGGATTCGAGCCTGGTACGAGTCGGGGAGACTGCTGGTGACGAGCGCGACGAAGTCTTCTTCCGAGAGGCGGCCGCCCACCGCGGCGAAGTTCTGGCGTTCTTTCTGAAGAGCGAGGATGTGGGCCTTCACGTCTCCCCCTTCGACGCATCGAAGGTTTTGCATCCTTGTCCGGATTGCATTCGCGTACATTATTGATTTGTCTTCGCAGGACGTTATGACGGCGTTCCACACGTCCTTCGCTGTCGGCAGGTGTTTGACCTCGACGAACAGCTCTTCGCTCAGCGTCTCGTAGATGAGAGCGCGAGCGTCGGCCTCCTTGATCTCCCACGCACAAAACTTGGTGTCCATCTTCTCGACGAGCTCAGCGTACTCGTCGTCCGTAAGGTGAGTGTACTGGTCCGTAACGGTAGTCCCTGCGCCATTCCCACCGGCATTCCCTCCGGTGCCGCCGCCGGCGTTCCCTCCGGTGGTCTGGGTGGTCGTAGCGGGTGCGGTAGCGGGAGCGGTAGCGGGAGCGGTAGTGGGAGCGGTGGTTCCGGGGACATGGGGGTTCTCTCGGTCGACAGGAGGTGGGGAAGGCGGGCGACGGGCTGTTCCGCGGAGATACGGCATCAGACCCTTCGCTGTCGCTGCGGTGATAAACCTCTCCTTATACGACACATAATTCTCCCGGTCCGGCGCAAGGATGGGGATCGTGTATTTGGACGAACTCTTGGACACTTCGAAGGACATGTTTTGCGAGGCAGGGCTCATAACCTCTTAAGGTTATGGCGCGGGACGATTGAAAGAGGGACGCGCTAAGTAAAAGACTTATAAGTCTCACGGTTCCGTACAATGAACGCGTGAGTGTATTTCTGCTAACCTAAGTAAAAGACTTATAAGTCTGTACAAATAAACGTAAGCTACGGATCGCAGATCGGAAGAAGTTAGGAAGCTCACCTCACGGTTCCGTACAATGAACGCGTGAGGTGAGTTAGCGCTGGACGCGCCGTTTTAGTGTACCGGACGGGAGGCTGAGCCCTCCGGGGCTCGCCGAGAAGAACTGTACAGTAGCGGAATCAAATCTGAAGAGACGGAACCAAATGTGTATGGAACGGAAGCAAAATATCGTAGAGTGCCCGTTGAGCGCTAACCGCTCCGTATAAGGAAGGAGAAATATCGAACGCCGCGCGAGCCCCGCTCGACGCGCGCCGCTTTGCCTACCATGCGCGCACGCTCTGCCCGTGCATCTACGTGCGCGCCCCCTCAATCTAACCTCAACACCCGGAGAGTGGAATACGAGTCCACCGGGGAGTCGATCTCGATTTCGTTAGCTGCGTCTATAACAGAGTACCAGATATCCAGCGGTACGGCACGTTCCATGTTTTGTGGGATGGTCCGGCGCGGTTTGCGGTTTGTTCGCAGTCGGGGGACGAGTCGACGTTAGCCGACTGGCGCTTATGCAGATCCGGGGATCATCGTGATTTGAGTGAAGCGGAGCTTTAATAATGAAGTCCAGCTATGAGACTCCGATGATCGCTAAATTTCTCCGACAAACGGTAGTCCATCACGGTTACTTAGCAGCAACTCGCCTCCCGAACTTGGACCCGTTTGCGACAGTGCCCGTCCACCTCGTCCACCTCGCCGTTCAGACTTTGCGATCACTACTCTTAAGCTGAATGAAGGATAGACTCCCTTATATAGTGAGAGAGCGTGTATGAGGATGTCAGTTTTGGGCCTCAAACCGTCGCCAACATGAAGACCGGGTACGCCGAACTTCTGTGTTCGTATTGCAGCCGCCGACATGTTACTCACGTCCGTTGTGTTCGCAGTATCCCCTATGAAAACGCGATTGGAACGCATCTCATAGGGAAACCGAAACAGCTCGCCTGTGTTTGCCGTTACGAACGCCACCCCCATCCATACCAAGCACAATGCTATCGGCGTCCCGCATGCAACGATGTTTGCTTGATGATCGGCTCATACACAGCGGGACACGAGAGCTCGTAGAGGTGGGCTGGATTTTGCTGAAGGCTCAGAGGTATAAATGCCCCAAGTTTATCGGCTGTCAGGCATCACCTCCCGAGCATGTCTCGTTTCCGCGCCCTCCTCTCTGCCGTTCTGGGCAGCAAGCTCGCCATGCAAGGCATTGCTGGACCTCCCCCCGCAAACGTACGTATTGTTTATCTATTTTGAATTGATTGTTCACGTTGCTTTTCTAGACATCTACCTTGCAATGGGGCCCATGCGATCCCTCGATCGTCAACAACACCGCGGTCGAGTGTGCGTTCCTCGAGGTCCCTCTCGACTATCACAATTCTTCCGCGGGGAGAGGCAGAATCGCCATGGGTAGAGCGAACGCAACCGCCCAACCTCGGTTGGGCACCGTTTTTCTCAACCCCGGTACGTCTCCCCAGCTTACAACATTGCTGAAGCCTTATTCCGAGTCTAACGTTGACACTTCTTCTAGGTGGCCCCGGGATATCCGGTTTAGTGTCCATGGACCTCGCCGACTTCATTATGAACATTACCGGTCCTCACTACGATCTCGTTAGTTGGGACACGCGCGGAGTGGGGATCTCCGAGTAAGTCTGTAAGCCAACCCGATCCCTCAGTATCAACTGACCTTCGCCCCCCCTCGAAGGCCGGGTGAAATTCGCTGTTTCGACTCGATGGACGAATATTACACATTCTTCGATAACAAGACGCTTCCTGCGTCCGGCGGAATCGAATGGACCGGCAACTTCACCGACCCTGGTGACCTCCGCTCGCTGTTCTCCCAAGCGGACGCGCTTCAGGATAAGTTTGAGCAGCTCGCCCGCGTGTGTCTTGAGTACAACGGGGATGCGCTCAAGTACACGGGCACTTCTGCGAACGTCAGGGATCTGGTCGCCATGGCAGAGGCAATAGATGGTCCTGGAAGCAAAGTCAACTATTACGGAGTGTCGTACGGCACGATCCTGGGGCAGACTCTCCTGGAGAGTAAGCATAGCTGCTTGAGTTCACTTAGTTCTAAGGCTGATAACTCCACTACCGTTCTTCGCCAGTGTTCCCTGAGGTACGTTCTCGTTACTCCTCTCTACCCATGCGCGACACTGACAGAGGAACACGTTGTATAGCGTGTTGGACGTGTGATGTTGGACGGCGTGGTCGATTCGATTGTCTGGTACCGAACGGAAAACGCATTGGTACGCTTTGTTTACTCCGTCTCGGGCCGTGTTGATTCTAATGGTCGCGTGCACACACATGTTACTAAAATCCTGGGCAGAACTGGGAGAAATTCTATATCGACGCCGACGACACCTACCGTGCATTTATCGTTGCTTGTGCTCTAGCCGGGCCCGATGCTTGTCCGCTTTCCACGCGAAAGAACCAGAGTCCAAGCGAGGTCAACGATGCGGTGCAGGCGGTGCTCAAGGACGCGCACGACGCCGCGCAAGCTGCCGCTCGTGCGAATGCGTCAGTCCCCATGACTTCTAGTCAGATTCGCAGTACGTCTTCTCTTCCCTCACTTCGGGCACTCCTATTGATTAACTGGGATGTATACTTCGCACTTATCTTTGCGGTTAAAACCGGAACGATTCACAGCCCAACTTTTCTCGACGTTGTACGACGCGAAGTACTGGGAGGCGGACGTGAAGAGTTGGATCCAGACTGTGCAGATCGTCGCGAACGAAACCAAAGGGCTCTCCGGTAATGGCAGCACGAGTGCGCTGGACGGCCGGTACGTACATATCATTTCTGTTATTTTCTCCTGCTCACTGTCGCTTCACCTTCATTTCCTACATTCGCGCTGGATGTGCCTGTCAGGGCGCTGACTCCGCATATGATGCCGCGCTCTAACAGGTCGTCCAAGCCGAATGACTCCATGTCATTCGCGCTTCCCGCCATTCAGTGCAATGACAACATCGACATAAACCCCGCTTCTAACGTCACGGGAATATTCGAGGGTCTCGTCCACTCTGCTCAGCACGTGTCCCATATGTGTGCGTATTATCAACTACATTTTCATCACGTGTCGATCACCGTGGTGTAGACTGAGGATTTAGAAATTGCTGACATTATCTCCTTGATGCATCGTTCGGTTCAGTCGGTGCTGGCTTCATCTCGTTCCAGTACTTGTGTGGTATATGGCCTACACGCGCCTCTGAGCGTGTCACACCCACTTTCAATCGCGGCCTCGCGGGCCCTGTCCTCATCATTGGGAACACGGTACGTTTCCTCCTGCATTCCGCTGAACGCCCCATGCGCGGAAGCGTCCTCATCGATATCGACTGACGACATGTTGCTACCCTGGTCATATACAGCTCGACCCTATCACGCCATTCAGTCAGGCCCGGCGCGTCTCGGACTTCCTGGGTGATCAAGCTACGCTCGTCAGGCTCAATGCTCCGGGGGTCAGTCTATCCCACCTTCATTATTTGGCGCTTATCAGCATAACTAATACTCGACTGCATGCACTGCAGCACTCGTCGGCCGGAGTTTTCTCCGAATGTCTCAAGAATATTACGAACGCATACATGAAGGATGGAACGGTACGTCTGTTCTGATAGTTGTGCTTATCTGCTAACCGATACTATCGCACAGCTTCCGGCTGGAGACGATACAGTCTGTGAAGCAGACGAGAGTTTCCAGATCTTCCCAGGCGTCAACATCCCGCAGGTTATGGCTCAGCTCTCCAACGTCGGATTCTAGAGTAGTTGGCCAACAATATCGTATTGACAGCGAGCTTTGTGAACATTATTTATACCATCTCATTAGAGAACGTCTAGAATACTCTCTATTTAATTCCAGCCCCTTCACGAAGAGCACGTCGAGAGTGAGAAGAGATTATAGATCCCCGACGCCACACGCGTACCCCCTACCTCCGCAACCAGGTTCACTTCCCCCGCGTTAAGCGACTGGATCAATGACGTGAAGGAGATTTCAGTCGTCCAAAGCTCGTACACTCCATCGCCCCCCGTCGTGCTCGAGTTCGCTTGTTGCGCATCGATGACGGAGACGGAAACCGTCGTCTGCACGTCCGTGGATGTCCCAGCGGCGGCGATACTTCCCTGGAAGATCTCCTGCTCCATAAACACCTTTGTCGGGTTCGCGTCGGCGAGCACCTGGACGTTATCGTTCAGGATTCATGATACCGTGTCCGATACCGATCGACAGAGACGTACCGCAATGTTCACACGCATGTTAGTCCCATCGAGGCACGACGACGCAGCGAGCATGATCGTGTCCTGCAGCGCGAAGCCGGCCCCATCTTGGTCTTCCGTGCGTACCGTCACACCGTTGCTCCCGTCATCGACAGTGTACCAGAATTTCGAGATGCCATCTGTCTCGGCGAGCACCGTGTAGTTAGTCGTGAGCGGCCCGACCTGGTACCATAAGGAGGTCACGGGTGTGTCGCCACCGTAGATCGCAGAGCCGGCCATCTCGGACGTATGGCTCATGAGGCTCGTGAAGTTGGACGACGTTGTCCCGGAACGGTCCGCCCACACAAGCTCGACCGAGCGGGCGTCGTTCTCGGTCACGTTCCAGAACTACCGTTGCAAGTGAGTAAGACGAAGAAGTTCTCCAATCGCAGAGTGAGGACGGTCGACGTACGCGGACTTGCCCAGAGAGCCTGAGCGTACCGTCGCCCATGTAAAGAAGCAGCATGCTTTGTGGTTTCACGGGAAGCGGCTCGATGACCTCGGAGAGCTCGACGCCCGCGGGGACCGTGTCGATCATGCGCGTAAACAGGGACCCGCACATGCTCTTGAACAGCTCTGGAGAGGACGAGTACCTGCATAACACGAAAATTCTTGAGACGCGGGAGCGGAGGCGATATGATAGACATAACACACGAGCTCATAGTGACATTTCCGTCGCTGCTGAAGATGCGCTTGTCGGAGTTCGTGGTGTCATTGTGACCGACGACGAGAGGGTTCGCCGTCGTTCCGTGTATGTACTCAGAAGCACTGTTCCAGAAAAGTCAGCCGGGCTCTCGGACATCTAGCTCAACACGTACACATTATTGTCGAAGTTAAATGGCGTGCTGTCGAACGTCGCCTGGACGTCGTTGACACCGGCCTGCACCGGGACTGTATCCGGGAATGAACTGTGCTGCACGCCCCCGAAGGAATGGCCACACGCGACGAGGGTAATCATCTCTTCCTGAGTGAAGCCTTGACGCGCGAAGGACGCGATGTGGGAGTCGATGGACTCGAATGGTTGAGGCACCCCAGGCGTGTTAGACGCCGTTGCGTCGATGCGCCCAGCACGGAAGTCGACTTTGGGTCCCGAGCTGTCGAGACATAGGACGATAAGCTCGAGTGATAATGACCCCTGCAAAGAACGTACCATCTCTCAATCGCAATTTTAGCCCCGAGGGCAATCATGTCAGACACTAATAAACTCATTCAGCTCAACTATCACATTAAGTGCAGCGAGTGAACGAAACCACATACGAGAAACGTAACGACTAATCTCGAGGGCGAAGAAGCGGAGGGTGTTGAAGAAGCCATCGCCTACGTTCTGAGCAACTACATTAGTCCTGAAAGATTTCGTGTCGTTACGAGGTTATTACCTCGGCGCGGCCCATCTCGTACTGAATAGACGCATCGAGACCGCCAGATCCGTCCTCTACATTGTGAGTGGCCATGTCATGGTATGCCTAGTCATACGATGTTAGTATCGTACAGTCAATGTCACCGCAACGAGAACGTACTGTTCGGATCCAGTCCGCTGCATTAGAGCGGTTGGGCGTGCCATCTCCGAAACTGAAAAGACTGCAGGGTGTAACCTGGCCGGGGACCGGTTGTACATTGAATCCTTGCTGGTCGTAAATCAGGCTCTCTATCGCATCGAGCTGCGGGTTCGGCCACGTATATGCACATGCCAATGCTGTGAACGCTAGCAGAGGCACGAAGTTTCGAGTGATTCCAGACATAGCAGCGAAGAACGGCGAGGGGAGGTAAGAAGTTCAATGAAGTACACCCACTTTTCCACTAAGTTTATAGCCCTCCGGCTACAGCAGCGGTGGTCAAATCGGCCAGGGACAGCCGGATGGAGAACAATCACGGCCATGACAGCGTTTGAAGAGACGGCATTACAACTCAATTGACGCAGATGACCCGACTTCTGGTGCAGCAGCAAGGAAAGCCTTCTCCGAGCGATACTCGTGATCAGAAGGTGCTTGGTGCTCTGGCGAGATGTGAAGGCGTCGCTCCCTGAGTAACACCTTCTACTTACCTGTAACAACAAAGCTTTGACCGCATTCAGCTAAGACGCGGTTCTCAGTAACGTACAACTTCAGAGCCCGGATGCTATCCACTCACCCGGGCGTTGACAAGGAAGAGTACGAGTAGCGAATATCATCAATATAGACTGCGGCCCTTTGATTGGAGTATACAGAAGACGCTGCGCAAGCCGAAGCTGGCCGAAAATGCACGCTGGCGCATGATGAAAGAGACGACAACAACGCGGCGGGAAGTATAGTTGCTGTGCCGACTGGACGCGCGCTACTGCAACGGCGCTCCCTGCCCGTGGGCGAGACCACGTGGCGCTAGGACCGCGGACCGAGCCTGCTCCTCGGCACGAAGCCACGGCAGCCCCGATACCTTGAGCTTGAACTGTGCTCATAGATCATGTTGCCCGAGCCGCCACAGGAACTATCAAGGTATTGAGAATGTGGTATTATAATTGCTAGCACTGTACAACTCGTAGAGGTAAGTATAGATACCGCCCTTAAAGGCCTGGCCGCCGTCATCTCGTAACTCGTCGTCACGACGCGCAAACCGGTAAGCTGAACACTAGGAAACTCTCCGTCGCGAGCCTTGCACCGCCCACCTCGGCAGCGATGTTTACATGCCCCGAGTTCCGCGATAGCGTCAAGTTGGCCAACGCAACCTCTGCCGTCCACATGACATACCCACCTGCGCTCGCCGTGCTGTTCGTCAACTGGGCCGGCGCGCTGCCGACTGTCACCGTAGTTTGCACATCAGTTGCTGTGCCGGCGGCCGCGATACCGCCCTGCTGCTGCTCCCACTCAATCGCGACGCTGGAGGGATCTGCGTCGGCCCGAACCTGTGTCGCACACTTCATGAGTGTACGTAAGTGGCGGTGTAGTCGCGGAACTCACCGCGATGTCAATGCGCAGGACAGAACCTCCTTCCGCACGGCAAGAGGAAGCGGCGAGCATGGCCGTGTCCTGGAGCGCGAAGCCCAGTCCTCCCTGATCTTCAACGCGCACTGACGCGCCGTCCCCCGAGTCGTCGATCGCAAACGCCACGCTCGATATCCCCGAGGCCTCGCTCAGCACGAGCGGGGTCAGAGGCGCGGTCATCCCCCAGCTGTACCACGAGATAGGCACGGTCGTCTGCCCCGCGTAGCGTGCTGAAGCGGCCATCGCGGCGGTGTGCTCTAGCCTTCCCGTATTTGATGGCGAAGGGTTTCCCGAGCGGTCGGCCCATGTGAGGTTGACGACGCGCGCAGTGCTCTCTGACATGTTCCAGAACTGTACAGAGAAGCGTTTGTCAACAAGCATAATCCAGGTACAGAGTAAGAGGAATCTACTGTGGAAGATACATACTCGAACTTCTCCAAAGAGCTGGAGGGTGCCGTCACCCATGTACTTGAGCAGCATGGCCTGGGGTTTCACGGGGAGTGGCTCAATAACCTCAGTGAGTTCGACGCTCGCGGGTACCGTGTCGATCATGCGCGCAAAGAGTGTTTCGCACGTAGATTTGAACAGTTGAGAAGATGTCGCGAATCTACAGACGTTGGCGTCACGGATTAGCTGTCGGTCGCCGAAAAGAAGGACGATGCCGTACGAGCTCATAGTGGCGTTCCCGTCACTGCCAAAGATCCGCTTATCAGAGTTGTTCGTGTCGTTGAACCCGGCCACGAGCGGGTTATTGGTCGTTCCGTCAATATACTCCTCTGCGCTATTGTCCACTGCGTGTTAGACGGAGGCTGGAATGAGACTGGTGGAAGACATACATCGTATTGTCGAAGTTGAACGGAGTCGTGTCGAACGTCTGCTGCACGTCCGCTACACCATCTTGCCCCTTGACTATGTCGGGGAACGACGAGTGCTGTACGCCACCAAATGAGTGACCACACGCGATGAGCGAGATCATTTCCGTCTGGTTGAAACCCTGGCGCGCGAACGAAGCCATGTGGCTCTCGAGGTCCTGGAAAGGCTGCGGCACTCCCGGGGCGTTCGCGGACGTGGCGTCGATACGTCCCCCGCGGAAGTCCACCTTGGGCCCTGAGCTATTCGAACGGAAAAATTAGCGGGTTCGAACGATGCATGTCATACACGAGAAGGATCTACCATTGCTCGACCGCTAGCTTCAGAGCGATGGCTATCAGATCGGCCACTGATAAAGGAGAGTTCAGCATTGAATCACGACATCGAAGGGAAGGTCGAGTGCGCACGGGAAACGTGACGGTTCAGGTCTGGAGCCAGGATCTGGAGTGTGTTGCGAAAGCCATCTCCTGCGTTCTTGAGGAGCGATGAGTAAGGCTAAGACGGGTCGAAATGTGGTATTCACCTCGGGACGAGCCATCTCAAACTGGATGGAACCATCGAGTCCGCCGGTACCGTCCTCGGCATTGTGGGTAGCCATGTCATGATAAGCCTACGGCGTGTGCAGTTAGCATAACGAACGCAGGATTTTCGAACGAGACCGCGCACCGTCCTAATCCAATCTGCGGCGTTGGAGCGATTAACGGTGCTCCCGAAAGTGAAAGTGCTGCAGGGATTGAGTAAGCTAACGAGTGGCTGTGAGTTCCACCCGGACTGGTCGTAGAGTAGACTCTCGAGCGCGTCGAGCTGAGGACTCGGCCATGTGTATGCGTACGCAGTGGCGACGAAAGGTGCGAGCCCGATGAGAAAGCGCGCAGCCCGTTGATCGTGTAGATACATGGCTACGAGAAGAAAGATAGGGAGTGTCGACTACGAAACCGATGGCTACTTATATGCTTCTGTAACTCAAAAATGCTCATCTTCAGCGGCCTCAAACAACCGCGTAGGGAGACGAGGAGATATATGAAGTTGATGTCAACGTCATGAGTCGCGCTTCTGAGAACTGAATGGAGACGCCAGAGCCTTACGGTCACACGCGCTTGCGAGGGTCCTTCCGGCGGGGCATTTACTCATGATCTTCGTGCTGTGCCGCCCTGTTGAAAGGCTCGTTCAACGTTGGAAAATACTGCATGCCTAGGCAAGATCTAATTTACGCACCGCATTCAGCACCTTCCCGAGCCCGTATGAACCGGGACTGCCAGCAGGACGGTCGCTTCGAAACGAGACCATCAGCCGCATTGAGCTCTGACCTCAGCTGGTGCCATCACGTAGATCCTCATCCTTGTGTTTGCCGTCGCCTTTTGAGTGGCGGTATACCACGGCGGGCACAAGAACGCCGGGCGGGCATCGCTGGCCCGAGGCCGCGATGGCACAGATCAGTGGTGGCGGTTCGGATATGGGACGGAGGATGCTGAGGCTGTGCGGTAGGGGCACTTAAGGGCCAGGGCCGAGACGAACGCGAGCCGCGACCCGGTGGCTAGCCCGTTCCCTCCCCGAGTCTACACAAACGAGCAACAACAGCCTGTACGAGACCAGCCGAGCCACATTCAATGGTGTGAATTTTGGTAATCCATAAGTGAAGCTGCGTATCAAGTACTCACTTTCTAGTTGAGCCGGATTCCCTGGATTGGCTGGCCCGGTCGTCTCTCATAAGTACTTGGAGATAAAAGCCTAAGCGATGATGATGTATAGGGACAGAGGTGGCGCCTGCCAATAACCACACATCGCTCGTTTCCAACGTTGCGGAGCAGGTTCTCGGGAGTCCAGGTCAAGTCCAGGTTGTCGCCAGCAGATCTTAAGCGCCGGTTTCAGAAGCTCTTACAACGCGCAACGTCACGATCACGTGAATGTGACTATGAGATATATTTGGACAGCGCGTGGCGCCTGGCTGAACCTCGACCGTTGCTATTGGATCCGAGTCGGCCTGGCAGTGATATCCCTCAGAGCCTCCTCTACGCGTTCTATGCAAGTGGACGCCATGTCCACGACTAACGCATCTCACAAGCAAAGTACATCGTACGCTCAATCTCTGACAGCTACTGAGGCCGAGAATGCCGTTGCACGCGGTCGTAGTCGTCACCACGTGCCTTGATTCCACAAGAAGCTTCCCGTCCTGAGGTAATACGTTTTCTCCCCGAGGAAGCATTTCGTCGAACTCGCTCCCCGAAGCTCTTCTGCTTAGTACGCGTACCTGTCTAAGAATCCTCCACACGGGTGCGCGTGGACAAGTCAATCACGGCCGCCGGAACCCACGCTAGACGCGTCAGAACAGAAGCCCGCTCGGAGAGCCTACGCCGTTATTGAGGTCCCTCGAGATCACCGCATCCGTTATCCGACTGCCAAGCGGTGCTCGAGTCTATTCGTGCCTCGCTGGCTCCTCTAATAACTGTGATGATAGTACGGTACTTACAACGAAATGATCCTACAACGAACGCAGAAACGTAGATACTCCGAGAAAGCCGAGAAACGAACGGCAGTCGCGCAAGAGACACGAATAGGTCTCGGATGAGTACTCGGGTCCATGTCTCAAGGGGCAGGCGGCGACTACGGAGCGGCCGCCGTCTGCGGGGCCGCGAGGAGCGCGGATCATAGCCAAGGCAACGAAGAAGAGTCCCACAGGAAACGGCACGTCGACGGCGGGTGCCTCTCCGTGCCGACACGGAGGGGCGAGTGAATAGCCCGAAGGAGCGTAGTCTATGACCGGGGCGCCTTGGTGTCGTCGACGTGGACCATCTCGTGCGACTCGACATCGATGTAGATCTGCTGGGACTACAACGCGAAAATGGCTCAGCGTTCGACAACGACCTATGTTCGGAGGGATACAACGCACCTTCATGTCGTTGTCGACGCGGTGGACGTGCACGCCGCGCGAGCCGATGATCTGGCCCTGCGACTCGGCGCGCGAGCGCGAGCGCAGCTCGCTCGTCAAGGAGCCGGCCCAGAGATTGCGCGAATTGAGGGAGACGAGGAGCGACATGGAGTACATCTTCGTGATGGAGAGGTTGAAGATGAGATGCGCGCTCGAGGGTTGCTCCTGCAGAGGAATGTCGGATTACAGGACGCGAAATGGGGAGAAGAGGAAAACGTACGACGGTTAGGTAGACGACGAGATCGGTGACGACCCAGATGAATGTCAGCAAGCCAGTCTCAATGGTCACTGCGCCAGGCCCGCAGTCAGCGTCGAGAAGACGGCGGACATGACCAAAGGAGACTTACTGCGCGTGATCTTTTTAATGAGGGTATCCGTGAACTCCATACCCGTCCTCTGCTTCCGCTGAAATAGTCGGGCGCGCGACGGTCAGCGTGAGCCCGTCGAGTGAGGACCCAAACCTACCAGATGGATGACGAGCATGGCCGTGATCAAGAGGTCAGCGGCGATCGCGGAAGACCCCCAAACGATGACAATCCCCTGAAACTTCTTGAAGTCGGGGATGTACGGCACGCGGTGCGCAGCAATGGTCGTCCCGATCCCGCCGACTGCGCACGTGTTGTCAGCTCACCGGCACGGTCGCGGGCAGCTGCGAACGGAAGAACGTACGGAGCTGAGCGAAGGAGAGCAGCACGATCAACCCTACAACCCAGAATTGGCGGGTGAGAACCTTCACTCTCCATGCGAAGAAGCATTGAACGATCGTGGCGACAACGGCCTGGTCGAATGGACGAGTTTAAGTGTAGGCAGAACCAAGAGGAGCGATATAATACATACGGTTGTGAGCGGGTCTGTAAATGCAGGAGCGAATTTTACGTGAGTTATGGGTCGTCGTGATTGTCATACTACGTACCCGACTGTGCCTCTGCAGACAGGCGTCGTCAGACAGCAGATAAGTGAAGGGCAATAGAAACGTACCCCATGTCGAGTTGAGGAGGTTCAAGAAGTCCCCTAAGGTAACGTTGAGGACGGCGACTATGTATGGCAATCTACGGACTCACCGAAGTTGACTACCAACGGCTTATACGCAGACGAGACGTTAAGCCCCGTATGCGTAGTCTCAACCGCGAGGACCGTTCCGACCTATCCGACGCCAAACTTCAAAATTCGTACGGATCGCCATCCGGTTTTCACTCACCAGCGCCCTCATCCACCAGCGATCGCTACAAGCACCCTGCATCAGCACGCGCCCTCATCCCGAACCTGAACCGGATACGCACCGCTTGGAGGTGGTCAAGTAGAAGAACGCGAGGGTAGCCACAGCACCGTAGAGCACCGCATCGAAGATGACCGCGACGTAGAACGGGCCGAAGCTGTGCACCCGCCGCGGATGCACTTGCAGTCAGCTAAGCGCGGCAGGCGAGATAGAGGCTCGACGTACTTTTCCGAGACGGAGAACGGCGCGGCGGCGGCTGTGGATGTGCTCATCCTGTTCTTGAACGTTTGGCGGGACGACTCAAATGGCGGTGATCTTGGGCTTGACGGGAGCGCGACTGGCTACTCGCTGAGTAGAGCGCGCTGTGGTGTGGCGAGTGGGAGGAATCAAGGAAGGATGGATGACGGAGGACGCGACGGACGGAGGGGAGGGTAGCACCAGGGACGCGGTAGGCACGCTGCGCACGCGGACCTTTTGTATATGGTTGCATGTGTGCCCCCTCACGACTCCCGAGCGTCGCGCTTCTTCGAGTTCCTCGTGAACGCGCCAGGGTTCACCAGGACGCAGCGGCGCTCACGCGTACCATTTTGCCTTTCCACTGGAAGGACTGGTCTCGGGCGCTCGATGAGGGCTAGTGGCGGTGACTCAGATCGTGGGGCGACGGCTCTCAGGGAACACCCTCCGACGTCGCGGCCAATGGAAGTCTGGTGGGCGGTTGGGCCCGTCCAAGGTAGGTCGCGATGTCGAGACTCGGCGGGGGCGGGCGGCGTATGGCTTAGTTCACTGAGGCGGCGTCTCGCACAGCACGCGAACGGCCGAGCCAGGGCACGCCGAGGACGACCCATGGCAGGTCCTCGTGAGCGGGCTGCTGCCAGGAGGAGGTACGCGCGAGGACAGTTGCTAAAACTACTTCCTGGGACGCCCGGGCGCGAGGAACAGGAGGGTCCTCCCAACTTGGAAGTTCGATCAGGATATAGAATCTTGCGTTGCGGACGGGGCCGACTCTGCCACCATGTGGGTTCCTCCGAGGCCCGTGCGAGACGCATCAGCGCCACGGGCGCACTGCGCAATGAGGAAGAGGTCGTGAAGAAGCCTGGAAAACCTCGTGCAGGTGAGGGGCCGTACACATTGAGGACGCTGGCTTATCGCTCTTGCGCGTATTGCTCCAAGTCAGTGCTATAAAGGGACACCCGGCGGCCGCAGGAATCGAGGAACATAGCCGTGAGTCCAAGTTGTGGCCGAGCGCTGAGTCTCGAAGGTGGCTGCGTCGCAGGAGCGGGGAAGAAACCCGGAGAAAAGATTGGTCGCGGATGAAGAATTGACGCCGCGCGGCCCCGACCGAACTCAAATCGACTAGCGCCTGATGGCGGTGGCGCGGCTGGTCGGTCACGTTCTTCGGAAGGGCTCTCAAACGTGATAAACGGGAACGCGCAAAGCCATCGTCCTGAGCTCGAAAGGGGGCAGTATACAGGACCCAGACGGCCATCTTGTTCTTCTGTGAGGATACGACGGACTCACGCAAAACAAACTAGAGATGCGCGACGCACGGCGGCTGAGTACGGTGCGCCGAGGTAGTAAGAGAAGCGGAGGCGTCGTCACGGACGGACGCAGAGCGGCGCTCCTCGGACCCGACAGCTCCACCTGTTGAACCTCCTAACCAGCTGGAATGCCGTACCGCGAAGTCGGACACAGCCTCCATGCATGCATAAACCGTAACCAAAACAGGGACTCAAGTCTGGTAAGCGCGCTAATGCATAAGTACAAGCGATCCGTTCGGACTCGGAAGGGTGCGAATAGTACAGGGTATAGCTGCGTCTCAAACCCACCACCAAAGCGGTACCTAAGGTGAATGCTCGCCCTTGTAGTCCCTGACGTCGACGCCGTCGATGGTCTGATGCGACGCGACCTCGATGAAGATCTTAGGCGTCGCCTGCACGCGCGCACCCATCGAACGAACAAGTCAGCGTATCTCTTTGCCGCGAATCGCGCTTGGCACTCACCCGTCTAGCGTCGTCATGCATGATCCCCATGCCCATGCCCATGCTCGTGCTCGCGCTCGTCCCGCCCCTGCGCCCGCCCCTACTCCGAGAGGTCCGCGCGCGGTCGGAGGTGCCGTGCGAGCGCGACGCAGAGGTGCTCGAGTCGTGCAGCCACGTGTCGCGCGCGTTGAGGTTGACGAGGAGCGAGAGCGAGTACATCTTCGTGACTGTGAGGTTGAAGATCATGTGGATGCTCGAGGGTTGTGGCTGAGTGTGACGCGAGGGAGGGACATGGGCGGGCGAGAATGAGGCACGCGCAGGGGACAAGAGGATTGAGAGACGTACGACTGTGAGGTAAATGATAAGGTCGGTGACCGTCCAGATGAGCGTGAGTAGGCCGGTCTCCAAGGTAACTATGTGGTAGGCATTAGCATGAGTACGAGAGTTCGACGTCCGGAAACGTACGTCGTGTAATCTTGTTGATAAGATCGTCAGTGAACTGCATGCCCGTCTTACGACTGCGCTGTCGACGATACCACGACTGTCAAAAACGTTCCGCATGGATGCGTGCACGGTACGCACGAGATAGAAGAAGAGTGTGCCTGTAATCAACACGTCCCCGACAACCGCGCCCGTGCACCAGACGATAACGATGTTCTGGAACTTCGGGATCTCAGTCAGAGACGCAACCTTCGTGGACGCGATTGTGGTCCCGATCCCGCCCACTAGATCGGTCAAGAATGAGTACGACGCAAAGGAAGGGAGTTGTTGACGACGTCGTACAGAGCTGAGTCAGTGCGGACAAGCCGATCAGGGCGGCGATGTAAATGTTCGAGGTGAGCACCTTCACGCGCCACGCGAAGAAGCCTTGAACGAGAAAGGCGACGATAGACTAGAGAGGCATAGGCATGGGTCAGTCGACAGCGAGGCGTTGGGCACAAGGTCTCCTTACCGTAGTGAGAGGACCTATGGGCAGGAGAGACATCCGCAGTGAGCAACGCTAACCAAACGGTCTACGTTCGCAGCTGTAATTCTCACCCATCTGGGATTCTAAACGCACGAGATGTCAGCGTGCTTGAACGTCGCTGTAAACAAAGATGGCATACCCCACGTCCACAAAAGCAGGTTCGCATAGTTGCCTAGCCAGATCGGAGATCAGCAGCGTTAGAGACGTGTCAGAAGGCGCGCCCACCAACCGAAGTTGACTACAAGAGGTTCGTAGACGGAACCCACGTTAAAGATGCTGTGAAGCGTCTCGACTACCCAGATCGCGCCCACCTATTGCACTGAGATGAGCGATGTCTGTGGAAAGAAGGAGTAAATACTCGCCAGGATCTTCGTCCACGTTCGATCGCTATTACGCATGACGTTAACAAGAAAAGGTTCAAGAATGATTGAGCGAGCAACGTACCCTTTGTACCTCATAAAGTAGAAAACGATATTGGTGCTGACGATGCCGTACAAGATGACATCCAAGATGACGGCCATGAAGAACGGACCGAAACTAAGTGAACGGATCAGACGGCGGAGGCGTCTAAGTGATCGGCGTGGCTACGTACTTAGTCGCGACATCAAAAGGCGCACTCATGGCGGGCTTCTACACCAGTGTACGAGCCGGGCGGGGACGGTGGACGGGCGGGGCGGGGTACGAGGCAGAAACCAAGTCGGAGCGGGCCCAAGCAGGGACGACTCGACAGGCCTCGCTCAGCTTAAGTATCGGTGGCCACCGCACGTTGGGAAATAGCTCAAGCCCTGCGGACGGAGGAAAGCGGGGGATAGTCATGTCGAGGGTGATCGAGGATGTGGCTCAGACTAGCGCCGTCCGAGTTTCGTACGGTGGAGGCCATCAACGAGGCGAAGCGGCGCTTCCTCCACTTAGCTGATCGCTAACGCTGCTCCCTCTCGTGATTTCTGCAGCTAGAAGCCGGCTGAGTGTGAGTGATTGGTATGTCATAACCCAGTGCACGTACATACCTCGGTGTGCAGGCTGCGTATACGTGTGCGGCCATCGGAGGCTCGAAGCACGCGAATGGCCACAAACACGAGCGTTGCCGTCGTACGCCGCGCTCTCCACCATGTAGAAAGAGAATTTTCTGAGCCACATTTTTAGTGTTTCCTGACATTCGAGAAGGAAGACAGTGGAGAACGGAGGACAGCACTTGCGGCGGTGGGCCTGGCTGGGCGCGAACCTTTCGTCTCGGCCGGCCGCGCCCGCAACGGCCCGGCCCGGTCCCAGCCTAAAAGAGGCCTCTCGGCGCCTAGGGCAGCCCGTCCCGTTCCGGCGGCGACTGCGCTTGCTTTCGCTTCGTCGATGTCGAGAGCTTGTAGTCGTGCCCGCCTCGAGCCCAGCAATCGAATTTCTACCCTACCACTCTTGTCGATGTTGCACTCGAACTACCCCTTCTTCGATGCTGGCCGTCTTCGCCATCGAGGGTCTACCCAAACTCCGCCGCCACAAGTCCGGAGATAAGCGGAGTCAGTGCCGTGGTCGGGCCCCGTCGAGGAATCTAGACTAGTACTGTGGCATAACTCTGGTGCGACAGGCCTTGGCTGTCCCTGTTATGTCCGTCGACGAAACACTTGTACGCACATTTCTTCTTAGGGGCGACAAGAGGACTACGGAAACATCCCATGGTTGCATCTGGTAGCTACTTCGAAGAGCCTCAAAGGTCGTCGTCGTCCTCGGTAGATGTCCAGAACTGCATCTGCCTTCCGAGTTAGAGTCGTGAATACCTCCGCGAATGATCCCTATATCTCGCGTGCATCGGCATGTTGGACAGACAGGGGTGCCCATGAGTCTACGTGGTGAGTTTTTCGGGATCTGCAGACGCGTCCTCCCTTCGCGAGATTTTGGAACGCTCGCCCTGAGTACGACGGTCCTCCCAATGACGTCACACCACCATCAGACCACGATGCTTTATATGCCTGTACCAATTGTGATGCATAATGCTACAGAAACATGGCAGCCTGAAGTGATCGTAAGATAGCGCAAGGTAAGGTAGGTTAATGCCTCGTACGCGCAGCCCGTCCCCGTCGCGAACACGCGAGCAAGTGCCGGTCTGAGCGCAGGCGAAATCTATGGTACGTGTGAAGAGGCGGCGGCAGCAGCAAAAAAAACCGGGGGAAACCTCCAAAATTCCTCTAACGAAATGCCCAAGTGCGGTGAGAAGACGACGCGAACAACGCTCGTACACACAACAATTCACGATGCTAGCCAAAACCTCGCTCCGCCGCCGAAGAGCGAACCAGGATCCGAAGGAAGAGTCCGAGCGATACGTACACGTCGAGCAGATATGTACGCGCCAGAATCCGAACATGAATGCGGGGGTGAGGTGGGGTGGGGTAGACATGGTGGCAGGAGCAAAAACCGAGGACAACTGATACATAATACACCGCCTGCGCGCCTCGCGAGCAGGAGAAGAGGGGCGCGCGGCGAGAAGAGAAGCGAGCGTGGAGTGTAGAGAGAGAGACGGAGCAGCTGGAGCTTCCCTTGCCGGGGCGCGCGCTCAGATGCCGACGCCGCGCTCGAGGTCGTGGTCGGACGCGGTCATGCCGGAGAACGTGTGCGCGGAGCGGGTGTTGTCCTTCTCGTGGGGGAGGTACTGCGAGCTCTTCACGTCGTCGTCGACGTGCACCATCTCGTGCGCCTCGACGCCGATGTAGATCTGCTGGGGCTGCGGAGAAGAGAGGCATGTCAGACTATGTCTCTCGTCAAGGCGAGGGCGGATGGCACATACACCAACCTTGGAGTCGACCTGGCTGCGGATCATGTTGACGTTCACGCCCCGGGCATTGTTGGTGATGCGCGGGTCCGTGGCGCCGACGAGGCCATGCGAGTTGCCGGTGGACACATCGCGCTTCCACGAGTCGCGGGCGTTCAACGAGACGAGGAGCGAGAGCGAGTAGAGCTTCGTGATCGTCAGGTTGAACACGAGGTGCAGGGTCGTTTCCTGAGCGGGGTGGTCGTCAGATCCTCGTAGACAGTCAACGAAGAGAGGTTACGCACGACGCGGAGGTAGAGGATCAGGTCGACGATGTTCCAGATGAGCGTGAGCAGGTTGGTCTGGATCATCACTGGACCTCGCCGTCAGCCGCAGGCGTAGAGAAGCCAAGCATGAGCCAGGACTCACTGCGCGTGATTTTGTTGATGAGGGTATCAGTGTACTGAATACCGCTCTTACGCGTTTTCTACGGGCGGAAGTTAGCATCTGCTTCAAGTAGACGGATCCTGATGACGGACTCACGAGGTGGTACACGAGCGTGGAGGTGATGAGCACGTCCGAGGTGACCGCGCCGATACACCAGACGATGATGATCGGCCGGAACTTGAAGAACTCGAGCGAGAACGGGATCCTGGTCACCGCAATCACAGTCCCGATAGAGCCGACTGTCGCGCGAGCGGTCAGCCAGACGCGGCAGAGACATAGAAGAACGAGACTCACGGATTTGGACCAGGGAGAAGAACAGGATGATGCTGACGATCCACCAATTGTGGGTGAGGACCTTGATGCGCCAAGCGAAGAAGATCTGCACCAGGCTAGCCACAACACCCTATTCGATCTCGTCAGCAGCCATACGACTTGCTATGACATGTCATGAGACTACTCACAGTCGTCATGGGAGCGGCCTCCGAAGCTAGAGAGTAACGTGCGTAAGGCACGCGCACTAGCGTGGGGAAGATGTGTGGCGGACTCACCCCAGTTCGCATACAGCAAACCTATGTAGTCACCTATCCGTCCTCCGGTCAGCGACGCACTCGTCGCGCAAAGCAGTCTAACACTCACCGAAGCCCGCGACCAAAGGAATGTACACCGACCCCACGTTGAACGTAGTGTGCGCGATCTCGGCTATCAGCACTCCGCCCACCTGCATCGGTGTTAGCGATAGTCCCTCGGCAGCAGAACCGCCGGCTTCTCCAGACGCGAGCCGCCGGGAGAAGCACGCGGTCGAGGACTCACCAGCATGCGCATCCACGTCGGGTCCCTGAGAGGAAAGGTGGGTTCAGTAAGACGTGTGATGCTTCGGAGCGTATGTGATAGAGCTGGGTGCGCACCGTTTCGGGGCCGTGAAGTAGAGGTACATGTGAGTGAGCAGCACACCGAACAAGATGGAGTCAAAAATCCCCGCGAAGAAGAGCGGGCCGATGCTGGAGCGGATCGGGAAGGCATGAGGGCGCGGTCATGGAAAACATCGAGGACGTAGCGTACTTGTACGGGACATCGAACGGCGGCGCCGCAGCGGTAGTGGTGGCGGTGGCGTTTGAGCTCATCTTGGGGAGAGTGACGACTCGACCGTACTCGCGGCGGAGGGAACAGCGCACTAGGCGGGAGGGTGAGTAGCGGGCGACCGGCGAAGATGTGCCTTTGAGATATATATGCGAGGAGAGAAGAGGCAAGGAGAGGTCGGTAGGCCGGAGGTCCTCGGGAGGAACGAGGGATACGGCAGAGCGGCGCGCGGGACCAGGATTAAAGTGTCCGGCACGTCTTCTATCCCGACGTCGAATCTGATGTTAAGCGGCCCCGAGGGACGATTGGCCTTTACGTCAAAGGCGCGTGCTCGTCGTTGCAGCCGAATTCACTCGATCGCGGGTGGCCGCTCCCCCTGTACATACTTACACGCCGACGGTTGGCTCGGACGGGTCAAATATTTCGCTGACCGGTCGTGCGCTGTGCATGTTGGATGCAAATTTGGACGCCAAATTCTGCGCGAAAAGGGGTCGTTTCCAGTCCGGCCCGTAGAAAGCCAGCGTCCAATAAAAACGGGGGCTTGATGAGGGAAATTGAAGAGGTTTGACGTGCATCTTGAAGGCTGAGAGGTAACGCCACTGTCATCAACGGCGGACGCCTCCACCAGCGATGTCGAGAAATCAACTCGTTAGCAGTGGCAACGTTTTAGACCATCGGTCGGAGAGAACAGCTGGGAATCGGGTCAAAGGAGAGCGCGCTGATGTCTCGATCCTATAGAAAACCAACAGAAACATGTCATAAGCAAGGCGCCCGCAGGTGAGCGAGAACGAATGAGGCGGGAGGAACACTAAACCCAATCAGGCTCTCGGGGCAGAACGAAACGATCGGTCTCGCCTCCCGCCACGCGGAAGCAGGAGAGGGGAGATCTGGGTCATCGACTGCATTTATCCAATGAGCATCTGCCACTGATCGAGATCGCACGCCTCTCCTCTCCCAGAGACTGCAGACGCAAACGGCCTCGCTTGACCCATTCGTCGTGCTCGCTCTTACGGCTCTGCACTCGGGCGATGTGTGCTCGGGTCCACCTCTGTCGCTTCAATGTCCATCGGCTGATGAGAAGGCACAGGAACTCACCGGATAGCGACTGTAGGTACGCGAGAGAAGCACCAGTCAACCGTCGTAGAGGTTGAACATTCTCCAGACTCCGCGCACGACGGCGCGCGTTCCCCGTTGGCTTTCCTCCGATGCACGTACGCGTCCACACTCGTACTGACCCGGAAATGCCGATCTACAGCAACAGCCTATGAAAGAAGCTCTGTGGTACGCAGATAGTACGCGCAGCTTCAAGCTGGAAGAGCAGAGGGGCTTGGTCCAAGTGTAACGGCCACCTCGAACGATCCAGAGCCCCGCGCCCCTCGAGCGCTTATATGCGGCCCGCGCGGTGCGGAACGGCGAGTTGAGCCCTCGGCGTCGGCCGAGTGTCCGCCACCCAAGTCAGACTGTCAGCTCGTCGGAGTCTCACCGCAACCTCGCAACGCCTACTCCCATCTCGTCCGTATTGGTCTCTCGTCATGACAACGCCGCGGTGTTTCTCTGCCTGACCTGTGGAGTTGACGAGAACATGGGACACGAGGGGGTACGCAAAGTCGCTTTCTGCACATTCCCGAGCCCCCAGGGACACAGCTGGCACACGGCGGCCTTTCGATCTCTGCGTGCAGCCTTATGATCATGTATACATACCACCCTGTCTCACCGGTATATCCGAGGCCGGCGCGCGGAGTACAGCTGAGTACAGCTCTGTGGAATTGCGATGGCAAAATGCGAGTAAATAATATGGCAATCTCGAACTCGGAGGAGGCCGAGACTGATGTGCCCGTCCGCACTTGCCGGCGGCGGCCTGCACTGTTCAGTGCACTGGTTGGCTGCTCGCTGGGATGACATCACTGCCGTGGACGGTCCGAGAGAGCGCTTACCCTTTCCGCCACCATCAAACCTCACGCGACCTGCGCGGGTGAAAGATTCCATGGAACCCGCGCGCACGATATGCTTGCCAAATTGGTTTGATCCTCCTACTACGAGATATGGAAGCGGATGTCTGATACGCCACTGGTACACGGCGCAACCACGGAGTATTCGGCCTCACGGACGGAAGACGTGAACCTGATGGTCCTGATCATATGCATGCCAGCGGGTACGAGGAGCCATCCATGACAGCCGAGGGGTAGTAGGTGCGCGCTTGTTCCGAACACGCCCAAAATCATTTCCTGCCCATGCAGCACGCTCTGCCGCTACTGAACCCGAGGAACAATGTGTATTGAACTCTTGACAAGTAAGCGCACCCAGATTCTCTGTGTCCCTTGCTTGCGGCCCGAAGGAGAGGGTTTTGATGTTTACTTCCTCATATCTGCCCCTCAATTGTTCGCAACTTGTTTATCCCTCGCGTGTAAGCGGAAAGCTCCTAGAGGGGTTAACTGGGCGTCGTGTGCCCCTGTCTGCTATTCGTACTGTACCATTTCGACCAAATGTTCTCGTCACGGGTCACGGACCCCGCTGAACATTTGAGGTCACGGGTCACAACGACCTCCGAACATCTCTCCCACCAAAGTCACTGGCGCCTAACGGGCGCCTCCGTGAACATCTCGCCTCCTCCCCGCCAAATTTCGCGGTCACGGGGCCCTTTGAACTGAACATTGGGCCATGTCACTGGTCACGGAGGCCCTTGAACATTCGTTCAACAAGTTCAAGGCGGTCACAGGTCACACCCAGTGAACATTTGGTCGAAATGGTACAGTACGACACAGGTGGATGCATCCCGCTGCATCTCGCTCATACAGAGGCATTCCGCCACGCTATCACGGACTTCCTGAAGATATTGCGCCGTGCCGATTACTGTAGGAACGGCCCCTGGAATATCTTCGAACGCCCAGGATCGATGGTTTTGTTTACGAGGGCCCGTATGTGTTGTACGTTCGCGGGAAGACTTACACTCATATCGCATGGAGCATGGTGTCCATTGAACGTAGCTTTCCCCAGGCCATCATTAGCGTTGGTTGCAAAGTCACAATTCTGTAGATTTAAAATACTTCAGACGTTCCCCGGCCGACTGCAATTCGTCCGTCACGACACGCTTGCAATTGGTATTGATTTCAATTACCAGCATGAGATGGATGAGGTCGACTCCGGCCCGAGCAGCGTATCCTTACGCCTCCAGCCGTCAACGCCACGCGTACTTGTGGCGGTCAGTAGACTGCAATGATTATTGACATGGTGAGGCGCGGTCAGTCAGTTGATGAACGGATATACTTACATCGATGTTGATCACGCTCGACTGCCGCCAAACGTCAGACGCGTGCTCTTTCGAGGACGTTGAGTCGGCACGGGAGATGAGGAAGAAGCTATGTCAAGCGCTCGACGCACATTGTAGCACTAAGTGCCAATAGCCTCTTCCAGACGATTTTGAGAAGTCATTCCACAAGCTCCCGACGTCCCCCTTCGACGAGGAACTCGTCCCCGCCATGCCGACCCCGCAACCCGTCTTTCGCGGGTGCTGAACGATGCCCAAGGGCTGGGTACCGATGACGACAGCGGCGGCGCCACGTTCATTATAGGGTGCCGCGCACGTCGCACGGCCCCGGCGCCCGGACCCGTCGATCGTCCACATAGCATCCTCGCAGGAGAGCACGGGGAGAGGCTGCGGACGTCGGAGACGGTCCTCGATACAGCTCGACACTCGTGCTGATGAAGGTCGCCGTGACGGGACTACCTGACTTCACGCTGAACGACGCTAGTGGGGTTGGGTGGAAACTAGTGCTGGCGGTATACGGCACTGGGGGAACTGACAACGAGTATCAAGGTGAAAGACGGTCTCCCCTGTGGCTAGGACAGCCTGCAGTCATCCGTCAACTTGTTCGATCAAAAATGGAGTGAGTAATCGCGGCGCCCGACCCACCCCTAAGAATCGATCTGGCTCAGCCTCTCGCACTATCGGAACTCGGAACCGAATAAGAAAGGGATACGATACAACTACACAATAGATCAGTCTAGAGGTTGGGCGATAGCGACGAACGACAGCACAACGAGCCAATTCCCGGACACGCCTCCCCGCGACGGCTCAGTCATACCAGCGCTCGCGGAGGCGCTTGCGCGCGACGATCGGCTTCACGATAGCGATGGCGAGCGCGAGGCCAGCGACGGTGACGACGAGCTGCGCCTTGTTGAAGCTCTCGGAGAGGACGTCGAACGTGTTCGACGGCGCGACGCGTGTGAAGAACAGGTCGAGCCCGTACGCAAACACGAGGGACGTCGACTCGAGCAGGGCTGGTGACGTCATGATTTTGCGCGTCTTCGCGACCTGCACGGGCGTCAAAGCGTTAGCATCCAGGAACGGCTCATGCGAAGGGAAAGACGAACCTGGTAGTGGTGTGAGAGGACGCGCTTGGGGTCGTCTGGGAGAACGGGGTCGTACTGAATCAGCCATTCCTCTGTTTCTTGGGAGGTGGGCTTTTGTTTTGGTCTTCTCGGGTCGAGGAAGCGGCGAGGGAACGTCTGGATTTGGCCGTTCTCGTGGGCAACTGTGTCGGACGTGGTGAGCAATATTCCAGGTATTGAAGAGAAGACGTAACACACCAATAATGTCCTTCATTGAGATGCCGTAGGTCGTAGACGTAGGAACGAGTGTGCGTATACCGCGCGGGAAGATGTACGCCTGCTCATAGACGCTGACCGCGGTCGTCTCGTTCGAAAGCGAGGAGATGTCCGAGCTACAGAGGACCCGCGTCAGTACGAACCTCATGCCATGCAAAGTTTGGTTGTACCTCCTGCGCTTATCGTCCACGCCATAGCCCTCGTAGAGCTCTACAGACACGACACGGTAGCCCTTCGCCTGGTTCACGCCCACCTCAGGGTCGTAGTAGTGATACACGAGCCAGTTCTCCACCAGCGTCGCCTTCACGTCACACGCGCCGCCCGTCGCAGGCAAGACCGCGTGGTATACGATCGTGCCCTTCGCGCCATCCACAAGGTACACCGCGCACGACGTCTTGTCTGTCGTCGGCACCCCCGCAGACGGGCCCGTGACGAACCCGAAGAGGTTCGGGTTGAGGTACTTGTACAGCGTCGTGCGGTTGCCCAGCACCTTCCCGAGCGAGGCGACCGGGTCTGTCGGGCGCGCAAAGATCGCGCGGACATCCTCGGTGGGCGGGAGCGGGAGCGACCACGTCGGGTATGCGATGTGGCGTCCGGTGAACTCGACCTTCGCCGGAACCTGGTGTCCGGTCAGCCGTCGCTGGCCGGGCGGGCCTGTCCGGAGTGGGATGCGGAGGGAGCCAACGACGTTCTCGAAGGCGCGCGCCGTGGCGTCGGTGTTGGGGTACAAGTGGACTTGGAGGAACTCGTCGAGAAGGACGATAACTCGCCCGGAGTCTGTACGGAGGTGGAACGCCTCGACGAGAGGGCCGGAGACGACGTCATCGCCTTGGAGGACGTCTTCGTCGGTGGCCTTCTCGCGCGCGTCCTTGCCAGTCAATGCGTCGACATGGAAGAGAACCGTATCGACGAGGCCCTGAACACACGGGTCATCAACGGGACGCCGCAGAAGACAGAGCGCGTCGCTGACTCACATTACTCGCCCTTCTTTGAGTGACCAAAACAACCTGCGGCGACTCTCCGTCGTTCACAGTTCTCGTCGTGAACATCTTCGCGGGGATGATCTGTCCCCCGACCTGCGCCGCCCAGCCCAACCCGAAAATCCGGCTCCACAAAACCTCGCCATTGGCAGAGTCGATGCCGAACAGCTTGCCGTGCGACGTCGCTGCGACGATGACCTTCCTAAACCCGAACGCGTCGCGCGCCAGGGGCTCGGACGCATTCGCGGGCGGCGCGACGGATGCGCTGACCGACGCGTAAGAGCCCGTCACGAACCGGCGCACAAAGTTCGCGGCGTATTGGGGGAAGTCCTATAGCGCAGAGCGGGGTAGGCGCGCGGCCCCAAAAACTCAATCTCCGGAAATTGACAGGAGGAGGCGGGCGTGCGCACGTACCTGAGCGTCATGGAGCTGTCTCGCGACGCGTGCCCCGAAGGTTTCGCGTTCGTGATCGACTTGGGAAGCGACCTTCCTTTCCGGAAGCTCCAGCAACTCGGCGGCGCGGATGTCGGCCAAACCTTCTTCGCGGGACCACTGCAGCTGGTCTTGCTGCCACAGCTGCACAGCACCCGTTGTTGTGGTAAGCGCTAACCGAGCGAGGACTTTGTACTCTTCCGGGTTGGCAGCTTCTACAGCGACCTACCAGGGAGATGAGAAGCGCATGGCTAATTCAAAGAAGTGAGCTCACGTGTCGGATGATCCCGTGCTCGCTCGTCTTGAACGGAAAAGTGAATCCCGTAACGAGACCTTTACCCTCCGCAAGGTGGGACGCGAAGATGTGCGCAGACGCGAGCTGTTGGCGAAGTGAGCTGCGATTCCGTGATAGAACGGTATGGATGCAAACGCGTACCTTCAGAGAATGCGTCCAAAACACCCGGGAGATGTACGGAAAGCCATCTACGTCCAGGCCGCCGGAGTAGAGGGAACCGGAACGTGATACAGCGGTGGACTGCGGAGAGGCGTCAGGTCGAGAACGCGCCCCACAATGAAGGTTGCCCTTACAGAATCCGAGAATTCCCAAATGACCTTGAGACCCTCCGGAGTGAGTTTGACGACGCGGCCAGAACCGTCGTCCTTAATGGCAACGAACTGGCCGTATTCAGTGACGCCAACGTCCTGGATGCTCTTGTATACTGTGCCCTTGACTGCGGAGAGTTTGGTCTTGAGGTCAGGAACGAGCGGGAAGGACTTGATGATCCCGTCTTCAAGCCAGACGACCCGGGCCGGGGAGTCCCGAGCTCTATGATCGGAGAGGACGAAGACTTGTGAAAGGCCCTCCTTGATATTGGAAGGGTAATCCCCCGATTCGACGAGCTCGCCCGTTGCCGCGTTCAACGAAGTTACATGCAACGTATAGGAAGCCAAGGACTTAGTAAGGCCGAGTAGATAGACCGTAGACGGCGTCGCAAAGATCTTTGCGTAGATAACAGACGAGCTGCAGAAAGGTGAATAACACTACCAAATACGCACGCGAAGTATTGACGCACGTTTGGTCGGGTGCTGTCCACCCCCACTTCACCTCGCCGGTCTGACGGTCAACGCGGCGGAGAACATGGCCGTTCGTTAGCACGTATATGTCCTTTTCGTCAGCTCCGAATGCGACTGCTGTCCCTAGGTCTGCAGGCTCCTGCAGGAGGCCGGCGGTTGGATTGTGAAGCTGCTTCTCGAGGAGTAGGTGCCCGGTGGAGGAATCGAACGAGCGGAGATGAGCTCCTCCGGGACCCGAGAGGGCGACAACAACTAAAAATACACGTTAGCGAGCTGTATGCAGTGTACGGCGCGCGGTGGAGTCGTGGAGGATGAAGAGGCAACCCCGAAAAGAGAGCGGAGCGGTCTGGATGCCATGAGTTTCATATGGAAAGCCGGCGGCGGCACGGAGCATCATTGCGTCAATGAACGCAAAGCAGACGAAGCCACGCTCGCCATCACTCGCTGTGCCTCCGGCTCAAAGGGAAGTAACTACACCGTCACATGGGGATAGTGCGAATGGACGTTTGGTATGACTGTATGCGCGAGGAAACATTCGCGAACGAGCCCTAGAACTTTTCTGCGTGCCCCAAACGTTTTGCAACGCACACAATGCTGTCCCGTACATGTTCTTCGGCAATCCACCATACCAAATACCCATGACCCTCATCCCAAATCTGCAAACGAACGACCAGATGGTACCAAAAGAACGTGACTCACCATCTACATCCTTCTTGAACCCCACAATGTAGTCTTCGTCATCGAACAGATGCCGCCATGCTATCCTTGACCGCGCGCATCGTTCAGCCTGTGTAACCCTCCAGGACGGACGGCGAGACTCACCAAGAGACCCGTTCGTAGAGTGAAACGCAGCAAGAACGTTGCTCTCCGTCGCAGTCAATACCACGCTTGTCGACTCTCCATTTTCGTGTCGCCGCCGGTGAAAGATGGGTGCGGTTGCGGCGGAGTGCGTAAGGGGAACGCCAGCGAGGGCCTTGTGCCAGTCGGTGACGCCGACTTCGTATGAATGGAGTGCGTGTGCGCAGACCGCTAATAGCGAGAGCGCAAAGAGCCTCATTGAGGCTGCCGAGGACCGAAATGAGCCGGGAAGGAGAAGAGGACGGAGACGAGCGAACGAGTGGAAGAACACTTGCTCTGAGCCGGCGGACGCGGCAGGCGACACGCACGAGCCGTGACGCGCTTTCGCAGAGGCGCCCACACACGTCACCAGCACACGCGCGCTTCAGACTCACGGCCCTCGTCTTTCCAGTTGCCGTAGTCACTATTACTATCGTCGGAGGTGCATGCAGACCATGAGCGTACGGGACAAATTGGTACATTATCCATGCTATGTCCGGGTTTCCTTGTATCGCGATATCAAGTAATACAGACAACACCGTATGGAACAGTGCGGCGGAACTTAGGCGGCGCAATGTTCCAAAGACATAATCTTCAATATCAAGCACCGGTACATTGCTCGAATATGTTCTCCGGAACCTGTGCCTCAATCGCGCCAACGAACGTATCCAACTCTGTCCACTCGAGCCCAGGGACGGGCGTGCCTTCATGGAGTACGCGCACGAACCGAGACTTGTCTTGAGTCCGCCACACCTAAACACGACGCTCTGAGGCCAGAACAGTGAGGGTGGACTGACTATATGCGCACCTCCATGACAATCTCCGAGCCCATCGCAGGCCAGCGCAGAGGCCCGTTCTTGCCGAGACCGAGAAGCGCTGCGAGGCGGATCATAGTCCCATCGTGGCCTACGTAGAACCGGAGCTTGTACTGCTCCCCGCCCGACTGGAATAGGCGGAAGTTCTGCGCCAGCTCTTGCATGAACACCCCTGGAGCGAAGACCGCCTGAGTCATTCCTCCATACGCGGTAATGAGAGAAGTGCACACACCAAAATTCAGCTGGCTGTACGTGGTCGAGTTCTCTGCCGCGTTCCAGATGTAGCTGCAGAGAAGGCGTCAGGACTAGGCGCGGACGTCCACACACGAGGGCTGGAAGCTCACTTGTACTCGAAATCCCCGATGGAGAAAACCGTGGCCGCGTCCGCCTCGGACACGCACGCCCCGGTCGAGTTGCACGGGAGCGGGTGGGCATGGCACGTCCGGGAGGTGAACGTGTCGAAGAAGTGGTCGTCTGCAAAAGAAGAAGGTCAGCCAACGATCGAACGCCTTATCGATACATCTCCGCGACACCGCGACCACAAAGATGCGAAGCGAAGGTGACGCCAGTGAACCGCCGGCGCAATTTACCGGACACCGTGCTGCTCGCGGAGCTCTAGGCTCCAGCCCCGATCCAGGCAGCGCGGTTTGACGTACGTGGTACGCCTAGCCGGCTGGAAATCCGTAGGTTGGAGAGCATGCGCCGCTAGCCGCGGTCACGATACGGGGCGAACTGTATTGCTGACTTACACCAGGAAGACCACGCGTCGAGTCCGGCCGTGCCGAGCGTCGCGTCGAGGCGGGCCTTGAGGTCGGCATTCTCCTGCAGGTGGTCCGTCCAAGCCGGAGCTGACTGGTAGGCGTCTCGTATGGCGTCGGCTTTCGGGCACGAGTAGCTCGGGGGAATTGAGTCGATCTGAATGGGCGATGGTTAGCGTGTTTTCATTTCGTGAAGAGGCTTGAAGCGTAGTCTTATTTGACGGCATGTCGGGGCGCATGCCGCTAGCAGACCTCGAATAAATGGTCGCAGCAGATAAAATTGGCGAGAGTCTCAACGAGACGTTTCCGTGTCACATAAGCACTCGCATATACCCAGTGGGTCCGGACACGGAAAAGATCGCTAGGGCTCAATCCTTCGAGCAAGAGCAGAGACGCTGAAGTGCAATCAATTGAACAACGGCAGTGCACGAACAAAGTCCGCGCGACCGCCGATCACACCCTCCGCGAAACGCCCGCCACATCTTCGAAAAAAATGACCGGATCGACTAAACCATTCACAGACTCCCTGAGTGCGACGTTCGGTAGACCGCACCGCTCTAAAGCCACAAACCATAGTATATTTCCATAGGGACCGCAAGTACTCACCGGCTCAGGCTGCGTGGTGACCGGGAACTGTTTGCCAGACATGGCTGGATCCATCCCGACCAGAAGGCCGCTGGAAACTTGGAACGTCCGTGTCTCGGTAGACGTACGAATAAAGATGTCGTTCTCGTTGACGCTCTTCAAGTAGCCTAGCTTGTCATGGTATACCGACCAGAAGTCCTGCCGCGCCATGAGGTGCGGTTAACAAGTCACGAGAAGGACATGCGTACCTTTCCGTGGCGCACGGAGTCCTCGAAGCCTCCCTTGGAAAGCTGACCCTCATCGCATGTCCCGTTCCAGATCTGAGAAAGAAAGGGGTGCCAGGAGGGACTGGTCGTCTGATGAAAGACTCGAGCCGAGCCGCTCGTGCCGTAGCTGAACTGCGGGAAGTCATTGCACTCCCAAGGGATGGCGTTGAGTTCGTTCTCTTGTGGGTACAGGTTGTCCGGGGTCCTCTGAGATAGGGTGAGTTTTTTGTCAGCCTTCTCCGTCGCACGACACGCAAGGTCCGGGTATGGATCCGACGCGTTTACGCACTTTGTGATGACGTATGACCACGTTGAGATAGACGAGCTCCGCGTGCGACGCGTTCGCCGGCTTGGCGTAATGGGCTGCATTGACGTGTGGCGCGTTGCAGTAGTTGTACGTATTCCAAAGCAGGCCCGATGGTGTGATGGAAGAATTGTAGACCCCCGCCGCGGAAGCTAGAAGACTGTCGTTCGTTTGGGTCGAGGCGAACCCAACCGCCGCTGTTGTGAGAACGCTCAGAGCGTTCAGCCGGGAGAACGGTGTCTTGAGGAGGGTCATCGAGGCGGATAAGGTGGTTGCGACCGACTCGATGGAGGGGATACAGAGCATATCTAGGAATTTATACCAACGTGGTCGACTTGATGCGTCGTCCGCGAACGTGCGCCGTCACCCGTGCCGAATGGCATGCAATCTCCCGGGCCCGTATACGGGTCAGGTGCTGATAAGGGGGAGTAGAGACAAGGATAAGTGAGCAGTGATTGGTATACTTAGCGACATCTCGCCTGGCCGGCGAAGCCGTCGTGCGTGCAGCATGCTGGAAGTCGGAGGCGGATCACAAAGAGGCGGGCCGCCTCGGGCTCTGCGAGGAATGACGCAACGGCGTCAGGAACGGTTAACGGAGCTAAGCGCGGTTTTCAAACTCCGAAAGTCCTACCATAAGCGCTGCTCAAATCTCACTCGATCGGAGGGACATAGCGGCAGGGTCGCGTTCTCCGTCGGAATCCGTCCTACGCCGCCTCTTTCTTTCCCTACCCTCTTATCCACGTTCCTCACTGCGTCATGGTCGAGATAACAATTCGCAAACGTCCACGAACGGAGGCGGTTGTCACGCAGCGGAAGTTCTTCAAGAAAACGGCGCGAGGAAAGGTCATCAAAGGTCCGTCCAGGCCCGCGAACGCGCCGCGTTCTCGTCTCTGATTGAAACCACCCTTTCGGAACCACCCCAGTCCTACGCGAACGGTATCTTCGCGACGACGTTTCTTGCGGTATTCATAGCTGCAGAGTCTGCGCAGATGCTCCAGATGCTGTCTTGCCATCGTCCGGCTCGCTTGCCCATCCATCCTTTCCCAGCGGTCATTTCGTGCTGCCGGATACCAACATCTTCCTCGCTCAGGTGAGTTGTGTGTCCTTCTCGGGTGGTTTGTGTATCATATGAAGAAGATTCCTATACCTCTCGTACACCTCTGTGTTCCTCTGTCCTCGCTGCTCATGTCACTTACTTAGATGGACTTAATGGAATCACCGTTGTTCAACCCCCCGATCATACTCCTTCAGACTGTGATGGGAGAAGTCCGGCACCGTTCTCTGCCCCTCTACAACCGACTCAAAGCGCTTGTAAAAGCTGATGACAAGAAGATCTACGTGTTCTACAATGAGTACCGTTCGTGAGTTCCCTCACATTTCCCTATTCGAAGCGGCATCAATCCCGAGGCGATAGCGAGACCGCAGTCATCCGTGAAGAAGGGGAATCCCCGAACGACCGTAATGACAGAGGTACTGTTCTCATGCGAGTTACATGTTGCGGTCTGCTGATGGAACCACAGGCATTCGCAAGGCGACAGCGTGGTACAAAACTCATCTCTCGCTTGCTCGTCCTCCCATAGGAGGTCAATCGAAGCCACCGCTCCCCGCGGTTGTACTCTTGACCGACGACGTCGCGAACCGGCAAAAAGCAGAGAAAGATGGCCTTCCTTGCGTCTCCGGTGGGTATATGCGGGTGTATGCGGCAAGAGAGATCCACTCACGCATTCATAGTCCGGAAATACGTTGAAGGACTCCAAGACTCCAACCAGCTGCTTGACCTATTGTCGGCGCCAGGGTCGGGTGGTCTCGAACCTACTGCGGCCGCCGGTGCTCGTCAAGCCCTTTATCCGGATGTGAGTAGTCATCTGTCTCTACAGAGCCCGAAATGAACGAACCACGCCGCATAGTATCTGCCTATGGCCACGCTGCTTGCCGGGGTCAAGTCCGGCCAACTGCATCAAGGGCACTTCAATGCTAACCAGTACAATTACCTCGAGGTACGTGATACGTTTTCCTCTTTGGCGGCCCACGCCGATCACACGCGCACAGGGGAGCGTTCCCGTTCCAGCCTTCGACCGTCCCGTGCTCCTCATTGGGCGAGAGCACATGAACCGGGCCGTACAGGGCGACGTCGTTGCCGTCGAAGTCTTCGACGAGAAGGACTGGAAGGCCCCCGGAGACGAGGTTGTGGACCAAGAGAGTAAGTCACACGGACGCACCCGCTTCGTGATACGCGATCCGCTTACGTTTCAATAGCTACCTTGAAGAACGACGATGCAGAAGATGACGAAGAGGAGGGAGAAGGCGACGAAGCGGCCGCAGAACGCAAGGCCCTGCACACAGAGACAGCTAAACAGGCAGCTTCCAGCAAACAGCCAACGGGCCGTATCGTCGGTATCATCAAGCGGAACTGGCGGTCGTACGTACTCCTATGTTTAAACCACGGACGTAGCGGAGAGTGCTCACGGCTGTGCCACTCTCACGCTACAGATACGTCTGTCACATTGATAGCACGTCGCTGACGTCGACGAACCCTACGTCGCTTTCTCAGCAGACGGTCTTCGCAACCCCCGTGTCCCGTTTGCTGCCGCGGATTCGTCTCCGAACTCGCCAGGCCCCTTCACTTATTGGCCAGAAAATCCTCGTCACCATCGACCGATGGGAACGCACTTCCCGCTACCCCGAAGGACACTTCGTCCGTGCGCTCGGCAAAGTCCAAAGCAAAGAGGCAGAACAAGAATCGCTCCTGTTAGAGTTCGACGTTCCGTATAGGCCCTTCGGCAAGGCTATTCTTGACTGCCTCCCGCCGGAGGGCGACCACTGGGTCGTTCCTCCGAAAAGCGCCACGGATCCGAACTGGAGGGACCGGGAGGATTTGCGCGACCTGGTCATATGCAGCATTGATCCCCCAGGTCGGTTTTCGGGGCCCGATCGATCCAAGGTCTTCGTTGACGTATTCCGATCTAGGGTGCCAAGATATCGACGACGCCCTGCACGCGTGCCGCCTCCCGAACGGGAACATCGAGGCCGGTGTCCGTGAGTTCTTCCGGCTCCCATGTTCGCCTCCGTGCCCTGATGAGCCCTCGCAGATATCGCCGATGTATCGCACTTCGTCCACCCTGACACGCCGATGGATCACGAAGCGGCGGCGCGTGGGACCACGGTCTATTTGGTCGACAAGCGAATTGACATGCTTCCCGCACTTCTTGGCACTAATCTCTGTTCTCTCCGTCCACACGTGGAACGGCTCGCGTTCTCGGTAATCTGGGTATGCCGTGGTCCATTCTCGTCGGGAGCGCGTTCAGCTAGTGACAACTATCCGTTAGGAACTTTCGTCGGACGCTCAGATCGTCGGTGTGCGGTTTACAAAGTCTGTGATCGCGTCCAAGTCCGCGTTCACGTATGAGGAAGCTCAGCTCCGAAAAGACGATCCGTATGTTGTTGCTCATGTGCCCGTGGGAAAGCACCAACCCATTTGTCTGTTTTCGTAGTAAACAAACCGACGAAATCACAGAAAGCATCCGACTGCTCAATCACCTTGCGCGGAAGCTGAAGGAAGGCAGGATGAGAGCCGGGGCCCTCAATTTGGCCTCGCCTGAAGTCAAAATCCAGCTGGATAGCTCCGAATCGTCTGACCCCATCGACGTGGAGCAGAAGGAGCTTCGTGAGACGAACAGTCTTGTGGAGGAGTTCATGTTGTTGGCCAACATCAGCGTCGCGAAGCAGATTCAAGAGACCTTCCCACAGACGGCAGTCCTTCGGTACGCCAGCTGTCATGTTTTCGCAGCGGATGCGCATCACCGCTGACACTAGCGCGCTCGTGGCAGACGACACTTACCACCCCCGCGAACAAATTTCGAGAAGCTGCAAGACATTCTCAAGAAACGGAGAGGGTTGACACTCGACGTGTCCAGCTCTGGAGCGCTGGCAGCATCGCTCGACCAGTGCCTCGTACGTACAAACTGATGGCATGCGCGCTATCTGGTTCTCATGCATTCTCCCCACGTTTCGTAGGATCCCAGCGAGCCTGCATTCAACACCCTCGTTCGCATCATGGCGACACGTTGCATGTTGTCTGCGGAGTACTTCTGTTCCGGGAGCGTGGCGCGAGACACGTTTGGTCATTACGGACTGGCGAGCCCCATCTACACTCATTTCACGAGCCCCATCAGACGTTATGCCGGTGCGCCACTTTTTGAATGCTTATTTACTTGCCCATCAGTCTAATCTTGCGCCCTACCCCGCGCGCAGATGTCCTCGCACACCGCCAGCTCGCGGCGGCGATCGGGTATACGCCTCTTCATGCCAGTTTGCATTCCAAATCGCACGTCGAGCGTGTGTTAGAAGTTGTCAACAAGCGCCATCGGATGGCGCAGATGGCGAGCCGCGCGAGCATCGAGTTCTACGTCGGCCTGGCGCTCAAGGCCCGGACCCAGAAAGAGACGGTAATTGAGGACGCGTTCGTCATCCGCACGTTCAGGAACGGTCTCGGTGTATTCGTTTCGAGGTACGTGCGCGTGCCCGGGCGGGGCCGCCGGTGTGGGAAGCAGCTGAAACCTTGGTGTCTAGGTTGGGTATCGAAGGTCTGGTGACGTTTAAGCGCGAGATCCAGTTCGACGCGGACAACTATACCATTACGGTGCCGGCCCAGGGCGGAGATGTCTCGATCTCTGTGTTCGACAAAGTCAAGGTGCTTGTCGAAGTTGAGCAGGACAAGAACACGCAGAGGGGTCGGGTCGTCATGACGCTATCGGAGCCCATCGATTCGCGACGTATGTGAGGTCAGTGTAGCATATGAATTGCCTAGTGCGTGCGCAATGGTTACATATCCCCCGAGGCGCGTGCCGTTCATGTTCACTCCGGCATTGAGAAACCCTGAACGCGGGAAGCGGGAAGCAGGAGGGGCTGCTCCGCCGAATCGTGGCCGGCTATCCACTATGATCGAATGCTTCGCTCGTCCCATAATGGTCCGTGGCCTGGCCTGGGAACGGGACGAATGTCGCACCTTGAGCAGGTGCAGATGGGAACCAAGGGCGGGGTCGTGTCTGGCTTCGTCTTCCGCTTCCGGAACGCGGGGCGGTAGCCTGGGTATCTCCGGATACACGCCTCACATGGACAAGGTTTCCAGGAAGCAGTCTGTTCAGATCTTGGGGGTTTCACCGCGGGACGGCGACGCGGACGCGCTCGCCCAAGCTGGCCATCGGCCAGCCAGCCTGGATTTACCTCACTATTATCTCTCCACGCCCCGCCTCTTCCCGGGAACGTGCTCGACTTATTGAGCAACCCCCAGAACCACCCTTAACGCGTCACGCTCCTGGGGCGCATCTTCGCCTAGAGTTCGTCCGGCTCAACCACGTTCCCCCACCGCTCGCCTTGCCACGTTGTCGCCTTTCCGAACCGCGCTGGCCGCGGTGAGATTCATGACGCAGTGCGTCGCGGAGGTATCCCTTCGACAGATAAATACGCCGGCTCTCGCAGACAGAATGCAAGCCGCCCGCGCTCGCCGTCTCCGTCATGCCTGCTCTCGACCCGCGATTCACTGCCCTTCTCGCCGCCGTTTTGCTCGTCGTCGCTGTCTCCGCATGGCGGAAGCGCCGTTCGCTTCCTCCCGGCCCGAGAGGGTTGCCAATTTTTGGGAATATCTTCGACGTTCCGAAGAAGTTTGAATGGCTAGCCTATGACAAATGGAGCCGAGAGTTTAGTGGGTTACCCTACCCCGGCCGTCAACTCCCCATGTTACTTACGTCGCTGCAGGATCCGACGTGATATCGTTGAATTTGGCGGGTACACCGGTCATCGTGGTCAATTCCGCACAAGCCGCGCACGAGTTATTCGAAAGAAGATCATCGCTCTATTCCGACAGGTCGGCCACTTTAGTATGATCTTCCCTAGCGCCCATTGATTTCTTTTCCGCTTCTCTCAGGACGCGCATGCCTATGCTCAACGAACTGTACGTTATCATTGCCGCGTCGGGACCTCGCATAATAACTAATGAATGTGCATCACAGCGTCGGTTGCGACTGGCACTTCGTCTTCATGGGATATGGTGACAGTTGGCGAGAACGTCGCCGCGTATTCCACCAATACTTTCATCCGAACGCGATTTTGCACTACCGCCCGCGAGAGCTCAAGGTCGCGCGGCAGCTGCTGAATCGGCTCCTCGAGACGCCCGACGACTTCATGATGCACCTCCGACAGTAGGTTACCTCCCGTCCATCGCGTCTGTTCATGCCGCTAAGCCTCTGGCTTGCAGCATGGCTGGCTCTCTCATTCTGGGTGTTGCTTACGGCATAGACGTCCAGCCTAAGGACGATCCATACATAGCGACAGCCGAGACCGCCTTGCACGCCATGTCTATGGCTGGGAATGCCGGCGCGTACCTCGTGGACTACATTCCCATTCGTAAGTGGAGGTTCCTCGGTACTGGCCCTTCGGATCACTAATAAGAGGTTCCGCAGTCAAATACATCCCGTCATGGTTCCCTGGTGCGGCCTTCAAGCGCCAGGCTATCGAGTGGAGGAAGGCGACAGACGCAATGGTCGAGCGTCCATTCAAGGCCGTCAGGAGTGCCATAGTACGTATTCATGCGCCGAGATGAAAGGTGCGCTCTCTAAAGCGACATCCAGGCCGAGGGCAACGCGATCCCCTCGATGATCCTGTCTCTTCTTAATGAAGAAGAGGAGAAGAAGCGTGAGGAGACTGTGATTAGCGGCGTCGCTGCCGCGGCGTACACGGGTTGGTCTCGTTCCTTAGTTCGTGTGTAGCCTTTACTTATTGTCCTCGGATCTGCCGCAGGTGGTTCTGACACTGTGAGTTCCATTGAATGCCGGACTCAATGGGAAACTGAAACCTTCTCTCAGACTGTCTCGGCTCTTGGCAGTTTTTTCTTAGCGATGCTTCTGTACCCGGAGATCCAGCGGAAAGCTCAGGCAGAGGTGGACCGGGTTATCGGTGCAGATCGCCTCCCCGATTTCTCCGACGAATCTGCTTTGCCTTACGTGACAGCGCTTCTCAAGGAGGTTCTGAGGTGCGATCGCTTTCCCCAATTGCTCAGCGCGAGACCGTTAAGGATAACTTCCATAGATGGCGTCCGGTTACACCTCTCGGTACGTGCTACTGCTCATGATTTTGGATATACGTTTTCACGCCTCATTGAATGCACCGTATAGCTGTTCCACACCGTCTTACCTCCGATGACGTGTACAATGGATTCCACTTGCCGGCCGGCTCAATCGTGGTTGGGAATTCATGGTAGGCGAAACCCTCCCCTTTGTGCTTCGTGAGCTTCGCAAGTCATTAACGGCGTTGCGCCCTCACAGGGCGATGCTACACGATGAATCCGTTTTCCCCGATCCGGACACCTTCGTCCCAGAACGCTGGCTCAACCCCGACGGCACCCTTCGCGAGGACATGCGCGACGCAGAGCTGGTCGCGTTCGGGTTTGGGCGGCGCATCTGCCCTGGCCGTCACCTTGCATGTGGATCGATGTGGATCGGGATTGCATCGGTCTTGTCGACTTTCGACCTCCAGAAGCCGCTCAGCCCTGACGGACGGGTCATTGAACCGGAGGGCGGACATACCAGCGGCCTCGTCTCGTAAGCGTTCTCAATCTCCGCTCGAACCATTCGTTGACACATACCTCTCTGCGCACAGGTACCCCCGGCCGTTCGAGTGTGTGTTCAAGCCCCGTCGATCGACGACCGTGCGCGTCGTGCAAGCCGGGCTGCACGAGTGCGACTGAGTCGGGACCACCGCGTGGCCGCCGTCACCGCCGCTCGCTGCTATAATCGCCCTGCTCCGCCCCGCACACTTCTCTTCTCCCGTCTAACTTCCTTGTCCCTGCCGCGCCGACGTCGACGCCGGCCTGTGCTGCTCGACAATCAGGCCCCTTTCTGCCCCTCTCCGCACCGCCTTTCCCACTCCCTGTCGTTGGTTCCACGCACGTCCTTCTTCCGTTTCGTCATGATCCCTGCGGCCGTACGTGCCGATCCCGCTTTCGACAAGCAGATCTACTTTATCAGCTTTCGTCTCGCTCTGGATACATCGATATAGCAGCATGTATTCCCTAGTTGCACAAGTACTGCCGCATCTCCGCGCCTGCGCTCCGCGCTCGACTTCTGCGCACTCCATTAAGCACCCCGCTTCGACTTCCCAGCACCCCTGAACGCCCCTCGTGCGCTCCAAATGCTAGAACTTACCCTGAGGGTCTTCTTCCTCGTGCGCGAACCCCCACAGCTTGACCGTGGCATCCAGCGCGGCCGGCCGCAGGCGCTCACGCATGAATCTGACCCCGCGCCGCTCCGGCCCGGGCGCCATGAGGTTGTTGGAGTTGTCTTCGCTTGAGTCTTCGTCCGAGTCTTCATCCGACTCCGACTTGGAATCGTTAGGAGCGACTTCGTTTGGATCCTCGCTGTCGGAGGTGGAGGAAAAATGACGCGAGCCGGAGACGGAGAGAATGAGCGATCGGAGCGGGTGGAACGCGACGGACCCTACTGCGTCTGCGTAGTCCAGGGTCAGTATCCTATCGGCGACCGCACTTAGAAGTTTGTAAAATATCCCTTAGGCATCGCGGGAACAAAGGGGTTGTGATGCGCAGAAGAGAAAGGGCCGGGTTAAGGCACTACCGCTACGTAGTACGTCTTCTCTCGATACGTTCCCCTAGTGTCTGAGCCCGACGCGACAAGCGACCCTCAAGGGCACAGACGTAAAATAGAAGAATATACAGGCGGAAGCGAACAAGGAACCGAAGTTAAAGAGCACCTACCTCCATGCGCTTCATAGCGAAGCACGGGCGTACGTCGCGGCGCAGGGCCTTCCTGCTGGACCTGAGACGGGTATTGCTGGGACTGGTCCTCGCTAGCGTCAGCGAGGCCCTGCGCTGTTGCTGCCGCGCTCGGCCCTTGCTCCGCAGAGAGGTCGAAGACGGAGACTCCGCCGCGCTGCATCAACGAGGCCCGGGGCGATCGAGGGATCCGGGGGTCGAAGAAACGGGAGCAGGGCGCGGGCCGGGCGTGCGCGGGAATCGCGGTCGGCACCCGCGGAGATTTGAGGGACGAGGCGCAAAGGCGGGGCGAGAGCGTTAGATGAACATACGTATACAGGCGGGCGGAGAGGGGCGTTGGAGGGGCGAAGTCGTTAGTACGAGCCCGGGAGGACGGCGCACGCCAGAGGGAGGAGGAGGGGGACCGACCTCGTCGCCCACGGCGAGCCACCTGCCGCCGAGGTCAATGTCGAAACGCAGCCGCTGGTTCGTCTTCGCACCCCTGCGTCCGGCGCCGGCGAACCTGAGGCCCGAATTGGTAGAGGACGAGGAGGGATCGAGGACCTCGACCGGGCGGCCAGGGTCCGCGCGCAGATCCCAGACGAAGATAGGGTCCAGACGGCGGAAAGAGGCGTAGAGAAGGTACGGCCGCGCGGGGTTGAACGCGAGCTGTGGGGGGCGGCAGATCGCGCGCAGAAGGCGTGAGATGAGCTCTGTACGCTTATCGCGTGTGCGAGGCACGCGGACGGGGGGCGCGGGGGAAGAGAGGGCGACTTGGACGGTGGCGAGACGCACCTGTGACACGCTCGCGCGCACCCCGTAACCTGCACTGGACGCAGCGTGCTCGTTCTCCGCGCCGAGGAACATGACGGGAACTTCTCCTGCCGCCTCAGAGAGGAGCGCGATGTTTGACGACGCGGGCGCGGATGGGCTTAGGGAGCCAGCCGCGTAGACGTCCGTCGACGCGTCGGGCGCGAACGCGAGCGCAGACACGATACCTGCCGAAAAGCCCGAAAGGGGCGGCGAGGTGAGCGAGCGCGCTTCGGCCGGCGGGAGCGACCATGAGAACCTTTCAGACCGTCACGGCTCTTCTTGGACGGCGTGGTGCGCAGACGCGCACCCTCGCCGGGGCGGTGGACGTCGAAGACTTCTATAGCATCCTCGAACCCGCAATAGAGCCTGGCGCCACGGGCAAAACACGTGCCGTCAGCGATTTACGTACGCGCGCAGGCGTGAAGGGGGCAGGGGATGGGGGACGGGAAGCACGAGCGGGGAGAGTTGGGTGTGGGGCGGGGCGGCGGGATCTGCGCACCTGTTCGCGCCGAGGTTGAACGCGAGGCTGTGGGGTGCGATCTGCCGCTCGCGGTGGTCTACGATGCGATAGGACGCACGGAGCTGGAGCGTGCGGCAGGGTCAGCGCGCGTGCGGTGGCCGGTGAAGGAGGAGGGCGAGAACGTGCCCTTCCATCAGAGGCGTCGAGTAGCTTCACAGGACACTCGCGTACGGACGCCACAAAGCAGAAGGAGGCGGGGTCCCGAACCGTCGCCGTGGGATACCAGGCGAAGTCGAGCACAGGCGACGGCTGTACCAGGCGTGCGGGCAGGGGTGGGTACGTCACGGCCATGCCCAGGAGCTCTGGCGGCCTGAGAAGGGAACGGAAGGCGCAGTCTATTAGCTTCCATTTCGGAGCCATAACGAGCGACGGCTCACAGTTGAAGAAACCTGAACGACCTGTCTTCGCATTGCGCTAGCGCGACCGAGCCGTCGGGACACCTGTGAACGGGCCATATGTCGGTGGGAACAGAGAGCAATGCACCTCGGGAATTATACCTACCATTTGGCGAGGCGAGCGAAGACAGCAGGGTCTGGGGAGCCGGTCTCGACCACGGGGACCTGATCGAGCGGTTTGGAGAGAAGCAGTCGCGGAGGACGACTCGTATCGTATTCCGGAGGCGACCATGTGACGTCGTCCGCGCTGGCTCGGACGTTTTCCGGCGAGGTGGACATGGAGACCTAATAAGGATCCGAGATTCAGCTCGCATGCGGGCGACGGTTCTTCATTTCCAGGGCTCGCTTCGCACCCTTTATTACGATCGCGCGTGCGCTCTATCTTCGCGCCCCACGGTACTCGGCGAGGAGTTATCTTGGGCCTGAGCTGTCAGCTAAACTTAAGCGTGGAAGGTATGATATTGTTGTGGAGGGCCGAGCGATGGGATCCGGCTCTATCGTGCGGACGGTCTATCGGTGGCTGTTGTCAGTAAGCATCAGAAGATGTCGCGACCAGTAGCATCTGAGTGGAACCCGAGGGATAGAAGTAGGGTTCTCGTGGCAGGTGACGATGATGAGGGACCGAACGACCAATGTGGCAGCGAGAGGCATACACGGGCGTGGCGCACATTGCGTACTCATGACGGATCTGGTCGGGAAAGGATCTGAAAACAAGGCCCTCGTTGTGAGTGCGCCTGAGAACGATCGGGAGTCCGGGTCTCCTTGCAATCGCATTCTAATCCACACGTGGGGATTAGCATGCGACTGCAACGTGCCCGGCGGAGACACTCGACCGAGTTTACGGCAGAGACGGATGTTAACGCGAGCACGAGCGGACGGTGCACAGAATGAAGTCGAGGTCCGGGACTTGAGACCGGTGCACACGCGAAAGTATGCATCCCGAGCGGCCTTGCCGAGGACTTCCCTGCCATGAGATGAAGAGACCACGCTGAACATGACGGAGCTGACGACAACGCCGTCGACTGTTCTGGACGAGATGCTGAAGGTCTCGCGGAGAAGTACTCATAAAGAACGCCGGGTCGTTCTTTCAGGAGACATGAAGGGAGAGTGTTATGTTCTACTTCCTGTTCAGTACGGTATGACGTCGACATCGAGTACTTACCTCACCTCGCTCGCTCTTGTTACGGCGATCTCTGGCGAGTCGCTGTGCCTTCTTGGTACCTGCTGGGCGGTGGTCGTGCACCGCAATGAACGTGGTTTGAACGTGGTGGTCGAGTGCAGACGCGCGTTGGACGCGTCAGTGCGGCGGGCGCCTACCCCCACATACGCCGGCGTCTATCTTGGCCCAGATTCGCTGCTGCTGCTCGCCGTCGACCTCGACCTCCTCTCCCTCTTCCTCGTCGCGGACGTACCTCTGATCGCTGTCCGCCTCGATGAATACCGCCGGCGCATCTACACAACAGGGCGGTGCTACCGCGTCGCTCAGCGACGTCCTGACCCGGATCACGAGCGAGAGCAACCCCCAGTCCCTCAATGCCTACCTCAAGAACTTCGCGCCCAAGGACGTCCGCGAGACCATCCTCGCCAGCATCCTCCCCGGCGGCCAGGACCCGCTCGCCGTTCTCGACCCGCGGCACAACACCCTCGGCTGCCTCTACATCATGTATGCGATCCCATTCCCCGACGCGCGACCCCCGCTTTGCTCACCCCCACACTGCGCGCCACAGCTCCGCCCGATTGCACTCGTCTCAGACACCTCCACCGCAAGCGGTCGCCGTTGAGGCTTTCTGCGAACACTTTGAGCCTGCGCATGCGCGATGGGCCGCGGATCGCGGTCAGTATGCGTTTCTCGTCCTACGCGGTGGCGCTGACTCGCCGCCGACAGTAACGATGCTCGCGAAAGGCATTATACGCGTCGCCGAACAATCGAACAATGTGAGTTCTGTTTTCTCTCAGCGAGGCGTTGTGCGAGCGTTTTTTGCACGTATAGGAGGCCGGTTGGGTTGGAAGACGGGGAGGTAGCTGGAAGTGGTATGGGATGGAAGGCTGACTACACCTCGTAGCTCAAGTACGCTCTCGCACCCCTAGCGAACCTCGTCACGCGATACCCTCCAAGCCTCTCATACCTCACAACGCTGCATCCGCTCTTCCTGAAGGTGCGTTTCTCTTGCCGCCGTACCTTGACCGCTCACAATGTGCTCACTTTCGAGCAGATATGTGTCACGACAGGACACTTCACTGCCGCGTTACCCGTGCTCCAAGTGCCCATCACGCACGTCGACCCCACGCTCTCCGACTTGACTTACAACGACAACTTGGTCTATCACTACGCCGGAGGCGTCGCGCTCGGGGCGCTCAAGCGTTGGCGGGAGGCGGAGGAGTTCTTCGAGATCTGTGTGAGCGCGCCGGCGCAGGTGCCCGCAGCGATTCAGCTCGAGGCATACAAGAAGCTAGCGCTCGTACAGCTCATCCGGTACGGCGAGGTGGGTCCTCTTCCGTCCCTCCATGCGCTCTCGGCGGGGAGACGGCTGAGTACAAACTGTGCAGACGGTTCCGCCACCAAAATACACGCTCCCGGCGCTGCAGCGTCTCTTCAAAAGCTCGCCGTACAGCAGCTTCGTGAAGAATTACCCGTCGTCGACGTCAACCCTTCGCGCGTTCGTCGCGAAGGAGCAGGAGACGCTGAACCAGGTCAGTCTGCTCGTCCGCTACTCATCATTTCCCCGGATTCTGACTAGTCCTCGCAGGAGAAGAATCTCGGACTTGTCAACCAGGCGATCGAGCGAGCACCGATTTGGTTGATCAAGAAGCTGACTGCGACGTACCTCACGCTCGGCCTGGCCGATATCGGGAAGCAGGTCGGGATCGAGAATACCGAGGAAGTCAGGGATATCATCCTGTACATGGTCCGTCCCGCCGGTACTTCTCCTTCCGCCTCCCACTCCTTTTCGATCCCCCGTACCTCTACTTCAACAAATCCACTTCTCCCATTCACCCTTTCGTCCATGTTTCCGCACTCCCGGTTACCAATCTCCGTTCATCATTGACCCATCGCGCACAGATCGACTCGGGCGAGATCAACGGGAGCATCTCCGCCGACGACTCCGTCACGTTCTCAGACCCGATCCCCGAGTTCTCCAAGGATCAACTCGACCGGATGCTCGTCGCCGCACAGGAGAACAGTCGCGTGTTGCTTGAGACCGAGCGCGCGCTCAACGCGAGCAAGGAGTATTTGACGAAGGTGCGCCGTTATCCCCTTTTCCTGTGCATTATAGTTTTGCGGCTCGCTGACGAGCGTGATCGTAGGCGATGCGGCACAAAGATGACGCGGGCTGGGGGCCGGACGAGGACATGTTCCAGCCTGGGACGATGGGTATGATGGGTGGGCCGGCGTGGGCGGAAGACATCACCTTCACGTAGTACTACTTACTGTGCTCGCACCGCGAGGTGAGCGGGAAGTCGGAGGGTGCGTATCTCGGGCCGCTGCCGTTGCTAGAATTGTACATCGATGTAGCGCTATTTGTATCATGATTGAAACGCTGTCGCGCTTGTTGTCCTTTATAGTCCTCGGCGTGATAGCAAGGGACACAGCGCAGGAGAAAAGAGGAACGAGCCTTGTGAGCTGCTGAAGTGTAGCGCGTATGTAAGTGCATCAGGAGAAGTGCAGGCGTCTACAGGTCTACCGGTCTAAACGCGCCGGGCCGGTAGACCTCGTAGACGCAGCCACCGCGTCGGGTGAGGCGCTTGCATCCTCTCCCTCGGCCTCGTTCGATTCGAGCACTCATCACTCCCCCGCGCCGTCTTATGCTTCTCAACTCTTCGTTTCTTTGTCTATGAACATCATAAATCCCATACACCACGCTTTGACGTCGCATAGACGGGAGAATGACGTGTTCAAGTTGGCTCGGCTTTCAAGGCTCAGAAATCACATCCGAGGCGGGCTTGCTCAGTGGGGTGAGGGACAGCGA
>NDFF03000198.1:0-30612 GCA_002150815.3 Grammothele lineata | reverse complement strand
CGGACAGACGCCGCCTGCTCCCCACGTTTGCTTAAACCCTAGATTAGGGCTCTCCCCTGCTCCCCGTGCACGTCCTTCCCAGGACGCGCACCGCCTGCCCCTCGCGCGCGCGCTGCCCGGGACACACACGCCTGCCCCTCGTGCGCGTCCTTCCCGGGACGCGCACCCCTGTCCCCCACACGCGTCCTTCCCAGGACGCGCACCCCTCGCACCCGTCTGTCAAGTGTCCCCCGCGCGTGCGCTTCCCAGGACGCGCACCCTCGTGCGCGCGCACGCGTCCTTCCCGGGACGCGCACCGCTGTGTCTCCCGCGTGCGCGCTTCCCAGGACGCGCCCCAGTTACGCGACTGCCTAAACCCTACATTAGGGCTCCCACCACCCATCGGATTGAGTTTGCCACTACAAGCTACATTAGAAGAACCACTTTTAGCCATTTGGGGCCAATAATGCCCATTAAGTAGTATGAGCTGTTGCTTCTAAATGTACACTAGCGACCCTACGCGATCTGACCGGCAGGTAGGACGAATCATGGCACCGGCTGTGGGCGGCCGTCTGGTGCTAGCACCCGTATCAGCTGGCGGTCTTGCAAAATACGAAAATGCCACCATGCTGATCTCAGAGGGGGCTGGCCATCAGCTGGCAGGCAGACCTCATAATGGGGTTAAGGCTGCACACAGGTGCACCCGCGGCTCACCCGTACCCGAACCCATGGGTATGAGCCGCCTGGGAGGCCTTACCCGGATCTGTCACGGGTAAACCTGTACGGGTGGCTGTGCCCGTGGGTGCTACCTGTGGGTTATGGGTATACCCACAGATATACCCGTAATTGGTGCGGGTACTCGTCTAACCACGGGTACGGGTTATCTAGTGAATATATTTTGCCTTGTTACCTCTTGAAATGAGTGCTAATCTCATGCCGTGGGTGGTGCATGAGGAGCACGAGCAATGTGAAGCAATTTAGAGTCCATACCAGCACGTGCGGCGCTACACTGCAGTGTGCACTGTGCATAGCATAAGTACAAACATGTGCGCGCGAGACAGACCTACAATTGCACGCGTGCGCGAGGCTGAAATATGAACGCGCGTGCGTAAGATTGATGTACGAACTTGAACACGCACGCAAGTCCGACGTACAAACGTGTGCGTGCAAGTCCGAGAAACAAATGCGTGCGCGCAAGTCCAATGCAACTCACAATGTGCATGGCACATGCGGCATACCTAATCGCGATTTGCAATGGCAGAAGTGAGGAGCTCACAAGGCATTCAATTTGTCATATGACGAGCACAGAGGGCGGGTACAAAGGAGCATTCAACATGTTATCAATCTCTAAGACAGGTGTACATATTCTTCACTGTTAAGACTATGGAACCTGGATACTTACTCGGGAATCTCGATGGTGGGCTCCGGTACAAAAACAACATCTTCGTCATCTGGCTGCGCATGCCCTTTACCCTTCCTGAGAGGCCGTTAGTTCACCCGCTCGTCCATAATAACATGGCTTTCACTCACCCTGACGAGTTGACCGCAGGTTTCTTATGTGCGCTCGATCCCTTGGACTTGGTCAACTTGGAGGCCTGCGGGCGGGGTAGAGCTACGAGACCACACAGAGGTTAGTGACGGAGGGTGCGGAAACTTCGGGAGGGAGTTGAAATGAGTGCGCACCTTTCTTCGAACTGCTAGCCTTGCTGGTGGACGTCGAGCCAGCTGCTGACTTCGATGGCCCCGCTTTCAAGCCGCTGTTGCCACTTGTCATCGCGGAATGACGAGCAGAGGCGGTGGCCACCGTAGACTTCGCATGCTCCTTGATCATGTCAACGGCGACGTCTTCCTGAACGATCCCGTCGATCCACGCCCAGGAGCCCAAGAGCATGCCCATGCGGACGGTCTTATCAGCGAGGGAGTGTCGGAGACGGGAGACGGTCAGCCATCCGCAACTAAATGCTCGTTCAGCATCAGTCGAGGTAGCTGTCGAATAAATAATCAATCTAGCGCGTATAAGTGAGGAGACAAAGCACATATCAGGGACTCCAAGGTAGTCGATCACCATGCACCCAAGCGCAGCGATCTGAGGATCGTCGGACTCCCGTTTGAGCTCCCACCACGCAAGTGGGTTCTGAAGGTCCTCAAGAACGGGCGTACGTAAGTAGTTCTCGAGCACGTCAGCCCCAGCAGCTGTGCGCTCCTTGCCCTTGTTGAGACCTGCAAAAAGAGCCTGGGTCTGCCAATTTCGCATCAGCAGAGCGCGATGTCAGCGCGAGTTGGATAAGATTGCACAGCATTGTAACACGTACTGAAGGAAGTGCCTTGCTGCGCAAGGTAACATTGAGGAACCCCTCGCGAGGCATAGAGGGGCATCAGCGTGGGTTATCGGAGTCGGGGGTCGACTGCGGTTTGTAGTCGCGCACCCAGACCTCCTTGAAGAGGCGGAGGGCTTCGACTTGCCAGTCGGGCTCCCAATTCTCTTGATTGAAGTACGTGAGCTTGTACGAAGGTTTGAGGACTGGCACGAAGGTTGTGAGCGTGTGAACTAGAATTGAATGGGCTGGAGTGTTGCTCTTACTCATCACGATGCGGTGTATGGGGCTCTCGTCGGTGCGTGAGTAGTACTTGTTCATGATAGCGAGCCCACGCCAGGCACCGTCGTGAACGACGGGCGGCAGCGTGGCATTGTCCTTGAAGGCGTCGAGATGTTTTATAAGTACATCCATGATGGGGATAACCTTGTGGACTAGGGCGTGTCCGCTGGAGGAGACTTCGACAGTTGCATAGAGAAAGGGCTGGGTGCGTGTCGTGAGTCTGGCCAGTTGGCATTGGAAGGACGGCAGATTACTCACATTGAGGAGACGATGAAGCTGGCGGAGAATGGCCCACTCATGCTCGGATATCTTGAAGCGCTTGAGCCGCACACCGCCGGCCTTATTGAAAGTGCTCTTGCTGCAGAGATCGTTCAGGACATCGCACAGATCATGAGTGTGCTTGAGGACGTCCGTCACGGTGTTCCAACGCGTCTTGATGGCCTGAATAAGGACCTCGCTATTGTGGCCCTCCTTTCGGGCCAGGACTGCGAGCTCTGCACGTACCACGGGACTGTTCCAGACTTTGTTGGACAGTTTGAGAACCTGCGGGCAAAGCCAGTCAATATGAGTCTCACCTGAAATTACAGACTACTCTGACAGATCACGGACACACCTTCTCAAAAGCCAGGATCCCTTGGCTACGCTTCTTTGCGCTGATCTTCACAGGGGCGGGGGATGCGGCATCCGACTCCAAGTCGTCAAGTTCTTGTTCATCTGCAACCTCCCGATTTTGATCGGGAGCCTGGTCAGCACCATCATTGTCAGAGTCGTCCTCCTCCTCCGCGTCGCCATCCTCCAGGTCTCGCAGACGACGCTCGAGACGGCGCTCAATCTGCTTGTCGTTGGCATCTTCCGCGTCAGGTTCAGGCTCGTCGGCGTCGTTGTTGCCCTTGGCATCTGAAGAGGACGCATCAGCGTCTTCCTCGTCAGCCCCAGTCGGCCCCAAGCCGCCATTCGCGTGCGCGGCCTTGCGCTTGCGGGAACGGCGCGGTTTAGCGAACACGGACAAGATGGCCTGTTAGGAGAGGCGCCGCGAGACAACAATCAGTTACTAGTGTGATGGAAATGTTTGGCAGTGCGAACTTACTTTGACTACGAGGTTAAGCACATGCCCGAAGCAGTGGACGCGCATTTCGTGCCCGCGGAAGGTGGCGATCTCGCGCTCGAGCGCATCGAGCATCGTGCTGTTGTTATCCGCATTGTTACATGTGATGGCCATGATCTAGAAGGTGTGGGTGAGCAATAGTTAAATGCTCGCGCACTCCGAGCGTACCTTCTCTTTGATGCCGAAGGCATCCAAGGATTGGATGAGCTTCTTGGCGAGGTATTCACCTGTGTGCGCCTTCGTAAGCCTGTACCACGCAAAGCAGATCAGTATTGCAAGAGTATCTGATAAGACGAACACGCACTTGATGAAATCGAGAATAACATGATGGCCGGCACCGTTGGCGACCCAGTGCGCGGTCACCCCCAAAAAGGCGATCATGTTGGGGGACGTCCACCCGTCAACACACAGGTGAATACGCCCCGAATACTCCTACAAGCTCAGGCTGTGTGAGAATGCGAACTCAGACGACAGAATAGAATTCTCACCTGGAGATGTGTGATGAGACGCGCCTTCGCGAGGTCCAGGATCGCGTGGATGTCGTGTGACACAGTCATACGAGACGGGATCTGCACCTCCTTGTACAGCATGTACAAGATGATGCGGAAGTGTTTGTCTTCAACTACGACGAACGGCCAATGGTTGCACGCACACCACATCGCCAAGTGGTAGCGGAGGCAAGTGGGTGAGTGGGTTACCCCGGAGAGGAATCGTTGGATAGACTCCGACTCCGGGGTAACCTCTGGCTTGCACGACTCGACATGCCAGGAGAAGTTGCCGGTCGAGGGGTTGTATGGGCGACGTTACAACACAACGTGCGGGTGCCTGGAGGTGTTCGTAACTCGCGTCAGTTACGTGTGGATCATGTAGATTGTAGGAGCACTCACTTCTTGCACACGAAAGTGTGCCAAATAGAGCCGTCGTCGCCCTGAAAAACCTCAGGCGAGGAGAAATGCTTGTACAGAACAGAGTGCCACTTCTTCTTCATTGCGTCTACAAGGGTACATGCGTAAGCGACAGGGATTAACCTCATACGTCAGAGTACTCACCGAGAGCCTCGTGGGGAGTCATATGGCCATAGCGACATTGGAAGCGTTGGTGGTCTGCGCTAGCGACCTCACCTTGGATGCCCACAGCTGCGTCGTCTGTGCGCGCCTTAATTGACTCGAGCGCATCGTCGAGCTTGTCGGCGGCTTGATCATCGATGTCGAAGTCTGAGCCCGCGTCGTCCTCTGCATCTGATGTGGGCGGGACTGAGTGCTTGGAGCGTGGCGTGCTGGAGAGAGCTGAGCTAGGAGCGGTGTCGTCCTCGCTGCCAGTGTCGAGAGCCGCGTCACTCCGGAGACATTTGGAGTGGGGGCCATCGTCGGAGACGTCGGGATCGCTGGGGACTGAGCGCGAGTGCTGGGAAGCGGAGGGCAGGCTGAGACGGTGTTTGTTCCGTCCACGGTGGGCCATGGCTTGGATGGCTTAGGGCGAGCAGCACTAGATAGATGAGACAAGCAGGCGAAGAGTGCGACTAAGGGGCGGCGAACTCTAAGTGGAAATCGAAGCCATGCGTGCCTTATATCTCCTCGCGCATAGAGCCGTCTATGCTGGAACTCAGATTCTGAGTCCAGCTCCGAACCCGGACTCCCTCCAATGTCCTGAATGAGCCGTCTTCGAGTTGGAGCTGTTGTGATTTGCCGCATGCTCCTTGATTAGCACACATGCTGAACGTTGCACGTCCTGTACTAGGGTTCAGAGGTGAGGATTTCACGCATATATGCTCGAGCAGGAATAGCTTCGAACGTACCGGCCCGTATGCAGCCCACCTCCACGAATCAACAGACCTCAATTGCAAAGGAGGCCCAGTCAGCCCAGAGGAAAATCCAATTAGATGACTCACCCAGAAATTACGCGTGCACTGGGATGTAGAAGGTGTTCTTCTGGGCCTGCGGGAGCCTCTTGATGAGGAATGGTTCCGTGCACTGTGGTGGGCCCTGGGCAATGCGCCGGTGTTTGCCATGCGGAAAGGAGGGCACAATATGGCAGTAAAAGGAAAAAGAGAGGGATCAGGATGGTGCTCAGAACACGAGTGCTGAAGGAGAGGAGGACACGACAAGCAGGAGATTAGGGAGTTGCAAAAGTGGGTGACGCGATCAAGTTGGGCGTCTATAATTTGTTTACGTCCGGCTGCAAAGACTACCTCCCACGAAGAAGCACCCGTTAATAGAGCCGCCCTGCCGCCACGAGCCGCAGGCTATCCTTGCTGCGTCCTCGCAACCCTCACCTGGCCTCCGTCTATGCTCTTGCCCTCATCTCTTAGGCTCCGCTCCCTCCTGATGGCTGTGCTACTAATGTTTTGATAGTGCGAGGATCGTTATCTTGGACCGGAGCGCCCGCACATGAGTAGGACTACCAACAGTCGTCCCGCCATCAATTCCTTATCTGGAAAAATCGAATGGCCATCCCGCCTCAAAAGCTGCGCCTCATGACCCCAAATGGTCAGCATGTCCTCGGAGAGGCGATGCGGAGGTCTTACCTGTCATGTGAGTTTGCAATATGTCTAATTATCTTCTATTTAACCCGTCTGCACGATCCCGCAGAAAGTGTTGTGCAGTGCACTAGCAGTGCATGTTGCACGACGTGCGCGACACCATCTCCATCGTCCGTGGGATTGCGCAATGTGCACTGAGGTAGGCGCATGGCCGCACATTGCGCTAGGACGAAGACGGGTTTTTTGGGCGTCAAGCAACGAGGAGTTCCAAGAGTGTCTCCAAGTCCGAGTCCCGACACCCTCTGATGGCCGACACCACACAGATACGCGGGGCATGCAGACGGAGGACCTGGGAGGGGTCTAGCAGGGCGGGACACAGGAGGGTTTCCAGTCGAGACTGGAGAGGTGCAAAGCCTCGCTCGCGCCAATCGTTAATGTGTATAAAGTGCGTACTCTGAGCTCTCCCCACCGCACGCACATCTGCGCGGCTCACTACTGTCACGCCCCACTCCGCCATGTCTTCATTCATGATTGCGATGCGCCCCCGCGATCCCGACGCGCCACTAGCCCAAGTCACTGGCTGCACTGTGCCCCCACCAGCATTCGCCATCACACTCACCGATGCGGGTGCGCCTCTCCCAGATCGCAACGCTGCCCTACCCTCCACAATTGTGATCACGCTCCAGCTCACGAGCAATGCAACGCTGTCCCCTACTGCTGCTAGCTGGGACAAGCCCCTCCCTTCTAATCTCATGTATATTCTGCTGGGGCTGGGCGAACCTGGAGGGAGCAAATTCGATGTAACGTCTATGTTCCTTCTCCGCATCAAGCTTTTTGTGCTGACGAAACTTCCCCGTAGATCTTCCTGCCCATATGCGACCTTAAGACCCTGCACGCCATGTCATGGGATCCGTTGATCTCATTCTTTGTGCAGGGTGGCGATGTCCTGCATACACTCGGTCTCGACTCCGAGCACGTCCATCTCCTCCTCGACCTCGCGCTCGCCTACCGGGCTTTCGCTACCAGACGCACCCACGACAACAGCACGATTTACGAGGTCTTTGCAGCACGACTTCTGGCACTCGCCTCGCTCAAACGGCATATGACCTCAGCGCGCGTCAGGCAGGAGTTTATCGAACTGGTAGAATGGGTTCATAATGCTCTCCCTCAGGTATGCTTCATATTTCGCTCATTTGCGTTCCATGGCAACCTATTCACACCAACCTAGGGAACCTTCACGTCTCCGACACTCGCCTGCTTCATCCAGGACTCGTCTGACGCCGCGTGGCTGATTCTGGAGCGTCCTAACGACACCCGTTGTAAGTCCTTCTGTAATGCTCAGGCTTACATGTGCCCGACAACAATATCACTTATTCTTTACCTCATAGGGAACAGCCAGTACGTCGCACTCGAGCACACGATGGTGGAACAGGACGCGCGAGTACTCTCTGTGTGGGATGGGCTACCTTGCCACGCGCTTCGCCACTCCCCCAGTTCAGCCACCTGTGCGTGTCGCCTTAGATTATGCCAGTGCCGATGACTCAGGGTACGAGTCTTCAGACTCAATGCCCTCTCTCATTACGGTTAGGGATAGCGATAGCGACGACGATTGGTATAATGGTACGGATGATGCAGACAACTCCGATATGGACAGCTACTAGTACTAGTAACTAGCTAGTGTACAGTACTTAAGAATTAGATCTGAGATATAGCCTCTCTCGGTGTGGATCACCCGCACGATCCGTGAAATATAACAAGTTCTCATTGATCTGTACACGCACAATAGTGTCCTCATATAATATTCAACAACAGCACTCCGGCTGAAGGGAGAAGACTGCACATGCCTCACGAGGGGATGGGCGCTTTGGCCCGGCAATAGCCGAAACGAGCTGCAGCACGCAAATGTTTGCCTCGGTTTAGCTGCCACACGGGCCTCAGGACAAAAACACTGCCGCACAAATGAAACACGCCAGCTAGCATTACATATTTATGGCATTCTAAGTGAAATTGGTAACTATTATGCACGGGTTACCTGCCACGGGTAGGTCGCCCCCAAGGGCTGCTACCCGGAGCCGTGGGTGTATGTACCCACGTGCGCCTATACCCATGACTCACCTACCCATAGGCGCCTCACAGGTACAGCGGCGGGTATCCGCGCAGCCACCCGTACCCGTGTGCAGCCTTATATCCAATCATAGTTGTTGCAGACCAGCCTGCACGCCTGCTTGTGTTTATCTTCTGCATGGTGCACGCATTCTCGTACTTCTTAATATCACCCACCCAGCACAGCATCCCCATTAGAGCCTTCATCACATACACCATGAATGGATCATTTTGAAGGTTCAAGTCTGCTGGGTGAAGTGAATGTTGCTCCTGAAAGATCTCCTGAGCACGAGCAAGGCGGCACTCCACTGCATCATGAGTGAGAGTCTCTTGGTCATCCAGCTAGGGACGACGGAGGTGCATGCCTCAGAATGCAGTGATATGGGTCTCAGAGTGTTAAATATACCTCAAGGCCAGCCCCACCTCCTGCTCGAGTCTGCATCAAACCATCTCTGCCGGTAGGTGGTGCCTTGTCAGGAGAAGACATGATCTGTTTAGTCAAATGTGCTTGTTAATTGTGCAATAGATAATAAGTTGTAGAATTGACATACAGGGGAGGATGAACGTATATTATGAATATCAGCTGGGATCCCAATGTCGTCATCCGAGGAGTTCACAACAATAGGATTTTTCAATGAGCCTGGGTCCTGGGTTTGCACTGATTGGCCAGACATCTCCGAGTGTGCTGCAAAAACGAGCAGATTGAGCAGAGCCTCCCAAGTGGATACAGCAGGTACATACCTGCAGTGGAGAGCATGTAGAAGGGAGGGATGTGGGAGCAAGTCACTGTAGGCCACCATGGGGCCAGGGGTTCGTCAGCGGCCTGCACGAGGTGCTTACATAGAAGGTAAGCATGGTACATCTGAGAACCGCAGTCGCAAGTGAACATTTTGAGGTTGGTCTTGTATGTTCCACGGATTGGGACTTTCTTGAGATGGATCCAGGCACGCTTGAAAGCCTGCTGAAAGTGCGACAGAAGTGCAGCACATCCTGCGTGTGAGGTCGAGACGAGCTCGGAAAGTGTATGGCGATATGGCGGGAGAGTCTGTGACAATCGTGTAAACAGTAAGGTCAATGTGGGGGCGATTGTACATGTAGAGGGATAGTCTCTTGACGTTCCTCCACAATGCCTCAACCATCATAGTCGTCAGCTTGCACGGGAGAGCCCTTGGATTTGCAGATCGCACCTAAAGCCTCCAACGGGAGCTGGGATATCATCCATTTCACAGGTACGCCCAGATCTCGTTCAAGTTGTTCGTTCGGCAGTGTCGATACATTTCATCCACAGTATCACGGTGTATTTCCTTGGCTGTCCTTAGCTGTCTATGTCACTCTAGGATGAGGGAATGTTGTGAGGCATGCTTAGTGAAGAGGCAGAGAATTGGGAGATGGTGCTCTTGGGGGCAGAACAGGTAACTTGTCCTCTGTTCAGGGGCTAGATGGACAGGTGCGTTAGAATTGTTGTCTTTACTCATCTCTGCTGAATCTGAGGCCGCATCAATATTTGTATGGTCAGCTGCGAGCCCATCAGCAATAAATTGCATTGCCTTATTTCACCTTAGTTGGCCTTAACAATCTAAACTCCTGTGTGAACTTGTCTTAATGTGTCTGAACTTGCCTTATTTTGTCTGAATTTGTCTGAATTTGTGAGTGAAAATGCGCCAAAAGAGGATTCAAGACACATTAAGACCACTAAGACTTTCTAAGGCAGGAAAAGGCCGGTGAATTTATTGCTGATGGAAGCGGTCAACCTGGATGCATAAGTCATCCTTATCTCTCCCTTTCTCCCATTTGTCTTCGTCCAACAAGTCTTTGTCGTCTTTGGTTGTGAGAATATGATCTTCTTCATTCTAACAGCCCTCTTCATCACCATCCACATCTGCAAAATCTGCTGCCTCGACCTCCTCCCCACTACCTGAGTTCCCGTCAAGATCCCACACCTTAGTAGGTTCACTCCCATTGTCCATAGGAAGAGCTGATGGGCCAGCCCCAGATGTTGCTGCTTCCTGAACATCAAAGCTCTCTGGAATGCAACCCAAAGCACCAGAACCACTTGTGACATTTGACTTCTGCAATGCACGTGCAACAGTGCGAGATAGAAGGTCGATTTTCAGGATGGATGGGGTAATAACAGAAGGACGGCCATTGACAAGGAGTCAGACTCAAGGGACTGGCTTCTCAGGTGGTGGAGGAATCTGTTACAATCCATTGTGAGCTACATTACTAATTACACACCCCCATAAGAAACACGTACCACATTGGAAGGATTGTCGCATTGTGCAGCTGAGACGAATGTTGGATCAATAAAGCTGAACTCATAATGGGCTTTGTTCACATCATATGGCCCTGGGGCTTCTCAGTTCTTTGCGAGGCGCTGCTTAACTGCACGAAGAGCATGCCAAAAGCACAGCTGGTGCTTCACCGCAGGCCAGATGGAATGCATTGCATTGATCTCTGACTGGTCCTTGTCGCTGAGCGTGAACTTAAAATTTACACCTTTATCCTTCAGGTGCCAGAGAAACCACTCCAGAACAGTCTATTTCATAAGCGGAGCCGCATCCTTGCTCGTGAAGATCAGCAAGAATGCTAGCGGCACTCCTGAACCCTTTATTTCAGCCACAGCAGAGAATAACTCAAAGTTCTGGCCATTCGTATTCTCTGGAATTGCATGAGTGCTGGAACATGTTAATATTATCGCTACTTACATGTCGAATCCATGTCTAGCTCCAGGGTCCATGTAGCACATTCTTTCATGAGGTCATCGAGTTGAAAGTCGAGTACCTCTGTTCCTAGTTTAGCCTCAACTTTAAGGACAGAAACGAAGTTCTCTTCACCCTTAGTTTCAAGAAACTTGCACACAGATACTACGGGATCTTCATCGAGAAGCTAGAACTCTTGGAAGACAACATGCCACCAGTAGTAAACTGCCTTTGCTCGATAAGAAACTTTGACTTTTCCCACAGGGTGGCCTTTCAGCTCATGGTGGACTATATGACGCCACATCTGGTTGAGTGAGCTTGTGAGTACATGCGCAACAGTTGTTTGAAGGTGGAAGACTCGGAAATTACTAATACATACCTGTCTAGGCGTTTGACTTTGCGCATTCTTCCGTATGTACTCCTTCCAATGATTCAGGAGCTTGAGATTGATGTACAGGAGGTGCGCAAAGTTGTGCTTTATATGGAAGTGCATGACATTGATAGCATCTCGCGGGACGTTGATGTGCAGCCATCCGTCGCAGGCGAAGCGCGCCATCCTACGGATGTCTCGGGTAGGCCGTCCAAGCTTTGGAATTTTCAGTTTCTGCTCGCGTTCCTGTGCTTACGCACAGGAAAACGTCAGGACGGTTGCCCCATCGCATTTTTGTTTACTCTTCATCTCATAGCTATGATTTACACCCACAGAACCATAGTTTATGTTTCCGATTTAAGAGATACAGACACAGAACTTACTTCTAATGTAACCTCATCCTTTTCCCCAAAGCCTGAACCACACTCTTCGCACATTTCACGAGCTCATCCCTCATTCCCACACCTTCAATGTCGATGTCCGCGCACAAACAGAATCGCCCTTTGCCAAGCTCCAGCACCCAGTGCACGAAACTTGCCCACAACATCACCTGCTTTGACCCATCACTATTTATACCCTCCTCGGAATCTTCGCTGTTCTCTTCCTGCCGCTTTCGCTTTTTCTCCCTTGCTTTCCAGATAGACTTGCTCTTCTCAGTGCAAGCTTTGCAAATTGCCGTGCTCTCACCAGCTTGGTGGAATTTTGTTGCTCTGGTGCACAGGGGAAAGGCATCAGGATTTTTGCTAGCATGACATCTTGTACATTTGAGAGTCTGTGAGCTCATAGCAGCGGGGGGCCAGAGAAGCGCAGGGGAAAAAGAAAGATTTTATCAGGTCTTATCACTAAAATCTCGCTGACATATGGGCCTGCACTATTTGCTTCTGCGAACGTTCAGTACACACATTGCAGTGAGATGCAGGAGCCTCACATCAGTAAACCCGGAAATGTCTTAACGGGTCTTAACGGGTCTTAGCGGGAGGTTATGGCGCTTATGACGGTCATGATGGCGTTAAGACGTGCTATGACAGGTCAGTTAAGACCGTCAAATATTCCGTTAAGACGAGCCATTGAGTGCTGAGACCCTCTTGTTAAGACGGTGAATATATTAAGATGGCCAGTGGGCCGGCCTCGGCTGACGCGCAAAGCGACGGCGAGGGGACATGTTGGCTACGGATTAGGGAGACAGTTGGCCTACAACATAATAGCGATACTACACTACTATACGTGTACTACGCGAAGCCATTGAGCATGGTTGCAGCTTGCACGCTGCATGAAAGCTTGCGCCCGACTACTAGCGAATCCATCCCCTCCATGCATACGGAATGCAGGAGCAGGAAATGCTCACCGACCTCCCGCTGCGCCCATTCCAGCCCGCACCGAGCGCCGAAAAGCGCGGGCTGATTTGGACAGTCTCCAGTTGCTGTCGGGTGCATGTCCCCCGTGGCCGCCTGCGGAACCCACGTCCTCAAAAACTGCGTACCCATCGTGAGCGGGTAGCGCACGTCGCAAGACAGGTCCACGTTGCACACCATTCCTGTTAGGTATAGCACGAACGCGGCAACGGACAAGCCCAAGTCATTGGGCGAAGTCGGGAATGTGGGGTTCGCTTTAAAGTGTTGCACCATTGAATGCATAATAGCCTTTGAGAGCGACCACCGCGCAAGGAATGACATTCGTATGACTAACTTACTGGTTTCTGAACTACAGGAGCAGGAGGTCGACTCCTCAAGACCTTGACGAATGGTATTGTCCTTGGCGAGCACAGCTAGAGACATGGCCTCGAGAGCGTGCGCATTGCACGACTCTTGATGAGGCCGTCAAGACGAGTGCCTGCATGAGCATGCACGAGGTGCTGCTGCTTTCCGTGGCCACTGGCGCAGTAAATGTGAGAAACCGGGGGACAGCGCATGCTCGAGACGAGTAGACTCACAGTGAGGTGGGGATGGGGACAATAGCACCAACATCGTTCAAGCACTACGCACCTGGATGATAGCATGTCCATCCTTTTAGTTCCCGGCACCATCCTCCTCCGAATCTTGTTTGAACGACATCGCCTCAGGCCCAAAGCTGTCGCATGGCGGCCCGGCCACGTCAGATTGAAGTTGCGCTGATACGAGTATGTAGTGTCAGACAATAGTTCACTAGGCTGTCACAGCAAGGGATGGTAATACTCACTCGTCGTTAGTCCACATCGAGAATTAAGTGGATACAAGGCGGGAGGAGGACCCAGGGATGGTACGAGCTTGAGTGCAGCGAAAGGAGGTTGTCGAAAAGAAAATAGTGAAGTCCGAAGCGCCCAAAGGCGCTAGCCAGATGACGCGTCAAAGTTCGGCGCTTCCGCAATCGCCTCTGGCCGCTCAGGCCCATGCGCGCAATCTCACTCACTCGCCCTCTTCCTAAACGACATCAGCTGTATATTTGTGCAGATAACAATGTTTTCGGTGTTTTCAAGATATCCCTGCCCCAATTCAAAAAGTGCCGCGTGTTGTCTTAAGAACAGCACCTTTCTTACCGCCATAGTGGTCTTACTGTCTTAGTGGAATTTGGTAGGCTGTTAAGGCAAGTTATGGCGCTAAGACATTTCCGGGTTTACTGATGCATCGGACCATAGGCGCCCGCTGGGAGCGTACAAGCCATGCAATTTCAGCTCACGGCTTCTTACTCTAAGCAGAACCAACATTCACATCAGAGCTTGCACCCTATTAGGTTGCAATATATGTGATTTCCTCATATTTTGATGCAGTGTTGCATGTGCGAGGATGAACCGGCTCGGAGGGCACGTGAGCGCCTATATGTGGAGGCATGGAACGCACTTGACACGCGATTACTTCTTATACGTGCCGTGAAGGCCGCACAATACTCAGAACTACATGGAAAACCATTATATGGATGATCTATCTACTTGTTGTTGGTGCACGATGCCTCATGCCTCATAGATGGGATCACTCACACTCCCTGCGATAGAGGCCTGCAAGCACAAGTCTGCAAGCGCTAAGGGGACACCCGAGATTGCCGGAGACCTTAGCCACAGCAGAGTTTGAAAGGCGCGACAAACCCGCTCAGGGGTCATTAACCTCAAGTTATGATTCCACTTGGGAATCAGTTTTCTTTTTACTGCCTTTTTATTGCACGTGATTGAAACGAGTCACCCATTAATCCGATGTTTTGTCCCGACATCATGATCTCCTGTGTCGCATGGCGTCGTTCACATGCGGGCCTCATTCCACTGCCTCTCAAAGCCCTCAGCGGTGAGTTCATTGTGAACGCGCCTTCCGGGTTCCTTATTAACAAATGACGGCGCGTTCACAATGGCGGACGCACTGGCACCTGACACTGGCCTCCGAGTTATGGCATTACAGACCTCATTTCCAAACCGTTCAATTGACAACAGGCGCTTGACTGGAGCCTTTGTATACCGTACCATTTATGCTATTCCTTCCAAGTGCCAGGAATCGTACAAAGCGCGCGCAGCGTCGCGGAACAACGGCAAGTCACCAGGTCGTTTTGGCTGAGCTGGAGAGCCGTGGCCCTTTGAAAAGGCCCGGTAGGCGCCTGGCGGCCTAGCGCCATGGCAATCGCGCGCGCCACGTGGGCACCAAAGCGGTAGTAGCACGTGCATTCGCGACGCGTTGTTGACTGCCCGCGGCCGTTGAATTCGAATCCTAAGTACTTAAGTACCAGCTGCCATCCCCTCGACGCTCGCTCCCCCCCTCGTCCTCTGCCCACACCGAGAGCAGCCACTTGTGCTTGAATCTTCGCGCTTGCTGGGTCCGCCAGGCCCTATAAGCTGCGGTGTTTCCGTGCATATCCAGTGGGTCTTCTCCTGTGGCGCGTCTGCTGCCTCCTCTTCCACTTTTCTGCTCCCACCACCGCGGCTCCTAGGGCAACCACACCATCCCGAGGCCACGTAGACGCCTTGTGACGAGGTGCGTGCCGCGTCTATCTCTGGTTGAACCGTGTTCCGACAGCACTCGTTCCCTCTGCCCAGCAAAGGGCGGGCACGAGTCCGCATCTTGACCACTCACATCAACGCTGACGGCCATCAACGCTGAAGACCTGACTAGGGCCGCATTTGGTAGCTCGCACCATGCCATCGAAGACCGCAAGGAGGAGCTGTTGACATCCCTACCCTCCCCGTGCGCTTCCCAGCCTGCGCCTCCCCCTCGCTTCCCCTGCGCCGACTCCCCCTCGCTCGACGTCCCCGCCCCGCTCGACGCGCTCTATGCACCCACGCCGCTCGGCTCCACCTCCAGCTCGCCTGTCTCACTCACTGCTCCCCTCTACCCCACCTCTCCTGCCGCCTCCACATCTAACGCCGCCTTCACATCTAACGCCGCCTTCAATTGCCTGGGCCCATCCCCTCGCACGGGGACCACAAGCAACGCCTCTATAGGTCCACCTCCACCCCATCCACAGCCCACCTCTACCACGGCTGGCCCCCCCCCCCAACCGCCCAACTACGCTAAGAGGCGTCGTGCGGAAGGGCAACGCAAACCTCGGGTCAAGCGACGCATGACGACCGCGCAGGAATTCGGCCAAAGTGCGTACATGCTGCTACTGCCGTCGCATTCTCTGATGACAAGCTGCCCGGTTTCGTGCCCAAAGAGGCAGGAGGGCGGTGCATCATCTACGCCTGCTGCCCAGCATTCTCGTGTGTTGGTTATCGCAGAGAAGCGGCAGCATTACTCACAGTATATACATGGATACGGGAATAGGATGTTCTGCCTACCGAGTGCACCAACTCGATGGGCTGCACAAAGAAGGTCCAGACCAGACAAGTACAGACCCGAATGAGAAAGGCTACTGGGCTCTCCCTACACCGTTCAAGGCTGCATCAGGAAACGGGAAGATCTCTGGAGCCTCCAGCGGGCACCCGCCGGAGGCGGAGGGGGTGGAGGAGATCTGGCTCCTCGGCATCCGGAGGAGCCGTGGGCGCCGGGAGGAGATTCGAGGAAACGCGTCCTCCTCCTGCAGCCCTCTGGACCCGTTCCCCCTTCACGCTCCCTATTATTCTCCGCTTTCGTGCTATATAAATACCGTTAGATACTTGGGAGGCTCACCTTACTACTAGACATGTCAGAAACAACGCGAGTCCTGCGCTTCGTAGCTCGAATAATCGCGGTGTTTATGAATAGACAGGGGACCCCCTCGCCTCACGACCAGGTAAGTTTCAAAAGGATACCCAGTGTGCATTAAACTCCCCCAGCTAAAATCATGTGTCCTGCTTCGCGCGCAGCGGAACACTATCATCGTCACTGGCACCCCCACCACCCACGATCATGATGCACTATGCTACCTAGCAGGCGCGTCGCGCAACTTGCCCGAAGCGACCAAGTCACCCCACACACCCCGCGAAATGCGATCCAGCACGGTCGTGCCTTGGCAACCACGCTGGACTCGATTCCAGTACACACGGTCCGATTTCGCGCACTTGCGTGCACTTGAGCTTAATGCGTGGCGTGAGTTGGGTTCGCGAGGCGCTCGAACGTGCTCAAGATATATGGCAGGTGAATATATGCAAGAGTTGCCCTCGCTTCGCTCAGGGCGGTTGTCGGTGGGGCTCTCGGACGGTGTTGGCTTTTGGTATTGGTTGCGCAGATTTGTTACCTGAGATGAATGCAACAACCATGCACCAATTGAGGTTGTGCGAAAGATCGTTGGAACGGACAACATTATCCCCAAGCACACGCCAACACAATGACAGGCTCTTACGGCGGCCCAGAAGAGAATCCGGAATGAGCAAGTCCGAGGCGCGATCCACGCACGTCGCGAAGAGCTTAGCACGCTAGGGACGCTCTTTTCTAATCCTTCATCCAAGCGCGCCCTAGAGGACGACGATTCAACGTGCGTACGGCCCACTCGTCGCCGTCGTTTGTGTGACATCTCACTTTAATTGCGAGGCTAGCATGCCCACGAAAAAGCCCAAGCCCAAGGCTAAGAAGGCATCAAGATCTGCTCACAACGACGATGCATTTACGGACGAATTTCGTAGCTCCTTGAGTGGCAAGTAGCAATGACAGCCGTCTTCTCACCTCGACATCGTCTTCAAAGAAATTGATGTCGAATTCGAGGAAGATCCCCTGTCTCGTTCGACACCCTTGCATTCTCGACTCGGATAGCGTTCTACTCCCGCTTCGTCCTCTCGGACGAGTGTTGGTCTCTCTGACGCGGATAGCGGCATGGTGCTCTTTCAGCGCCCTTGCCTCAGACTCCAACCACGACGGATCGCTCAACGATACCACTGGCACATTCATCGACGGCGCCACCTTCCGCAGAGGAGTCCCGCGGCATCAAAGGTCTCCCATTGTGGATCAGGGCTTCGCTCCCGCTCGTCGTCGCGTCGCCCATCAAGTACCACGGTGCACAAGATGATCCGTAGGACCTCGACCATGGAGACGAACGTTTCTTGAAGATCCTTCGGCAAGTCATCAAGAACGCGTGTCCTGAAGCGGACCTTGACGCCATCAAGCCTGGCGAGAAGATCTACACATTCGTAAGTTTGCAAGCGCGAGTCCCTGTGATATGGCTCGATGCATCATCTTCTCATTTCAACACCTACTAGGTGCGGCAGCAGGTGTATGACTGGCGGTCGTACTTCTTTATCCTCGCTGTTCGCCTGATCAAGTTGAAAGTCAAGCCCCTGAACAAGTCGGACATTGAAGAATTCGTGCATAACGCCCTCAAGAAGGGCCGCGCCACCTTCTATCGAGAGCACAACATCACGGTGAGTCTCTTGGTGCGGTCGATAAGCCCCGGCCCGGCTTTGGATGGTAGTACTCAAACATTTCCGATCCAGAATCCTAATCTGGCGCGCGGCGCCCTTCAGTCTGAATGGATAGCGCATGTCCTGGCGTTCCATGTCAAGGTGTCACGCCCGGGGCGAATCAAGGTTTCAAGCCAACCGGTCAGTGCTGTTGCGCTGACCACTGTCGCGGTAAGTCATGGACTCCGGTGCGAAGATCGCCCAGTCGAGACGCCGTGGCATTGATGGGGCATTTATCAGGTTCGACGCCCATTTGCTGCGTTCAAGACTGGAGTATTTGAGGGCGATAAGGATGGGTTTTAAAAGGTGAACGCGGGGAAGGATACAGTATAAATGCGCAAGGGTTCGGTCGAAGGGCTCGTTAAGCACCCAGCACGATTCAATGAGCTGCTCGACCTCGCTGAATCGTCTGTTCAGGTGAACAAGTCTGAGGTGCCGTCGGGCGACGGCGATTCGAATGTCGACGCGTCGGACGAAGAGGCTGCTTTTAACGCGGTCGACCCAGCAGCGAGCCGTCGTACGAAATGTAGTTATACCAATGTATATCTTATCTACAAGCTACAGCGAAAACATACTATCACCCCCACTCAATACTATACCACTGGCAGAACTGACGGTGTCGCCTGTATTGTCCCGGGCATGCCGCTACTGGGTACTGAACGACTCTTACTCGCGCGTCAGTGCGATTCAGTGCGATCAGTGCAATCCAGGTTCTTCTGATAGGCTGAGCGTTGGAGGTAGGTCGAACAGAGACATAAAGATGGGAGTGTGTTGAAAGAGAGGAGGCGACAGGGAGGTGCTAAGGCAGAGGAACATGCAGAACAATACTTGGGAGGGTGAGACATGTCATCATGAGGAAGGGCGGCGAAAGGGCACCTGTCGGTGGGCGGGTGGTGGGCGGCTAAGGTTGGCCTGAGGAAGCGCTGAGGCCAAACAGAGACAACTTGAAACGAATTCAGAGCATCTACTTGAATATAAGAGTTATTATTGCAGAGCCTCCTCACGCAAACAAGGATTGAAATGAGCATACATTTTTATTGGGTGCAACACCATCAACTCCACATTCATATCTCACTACATGCTAAAGCCCTGCTAGCCGCCGTCCTCCCGCCTTCCTCGCACCGGTCCAGGCTCGCGCTCTCGTCGCCCATGCGCTCGTCGGCGTCGCGCCCTTCTTCGGCTTCCGGTGCTCCCGCTCGCTGGTCGTCCGGAACTGGATCCCCGCCCTCGTTACGCTCGTCGTGGCACTCGTTGCACTCGCTGGCCTCAGGTCCTTGTGCTCAAAGTCGGCGTTGCGCTCGCCTAGGCGCTCGCCCCCACGCTTGTCGTCGACGTTGCGGCGCTCGTAGTCCACCTGGCCGACGGCCGTCTAGGACTGGCAGGTCTTGATACTCGGGGCTGCGTTTCCGACCGTCGTGGCGGGTATCGCGCCTGTCGGCCTCGGGCTCTCGCGTTCGTCGTCCGGGACCGGGTCCTCGCTGCCGTCGTGCTCGTCCGAGTCGCTCTCCCCATCTTTACGCACAGGGCCGCACTCCTGCTCGTCGAGCGTGTCCTGCTTAGAGATAGGGTCCTCGTGGTCGTCCAGGTTGTCAACCCCGTGCTCGCTGTGGGTATAACGAGGCTCGTCGCTGGCCTCTGGCCGCCGTCCGCTTCGAGTTATCACCGCCGATCATCGACTCGTGCTTGCGATCACAGTCGCCTCCAAGTCCACTCCGCTCTTGAAGCGGCATCCCGCATGAAACCTCGAAAGGAAGACTCGCCTGGCCCAAAACTTTCCCCCTGACAGAAGAGCTCGCCGCCGGTACAATCCCAACAACGAAACTTCGCCGGCCTTTTCGGATGACATGACAGACAGCGTGTACTGTGCGCATAACGCCCCCGCCCATCGAGACGGAGGCATTCGTCGAGGTACCTCCATCCGTACTTTTATCGGTTCGTCCTATCAACATCCCCGTCAGACATGCCAACAAACGCCATAAGCGAGAACGTACCGAGCTCTGGTACCGCTTCTTCTTCTCTGTAGCAACAACGGGGAGGCCTTTCGGCCCATCCACGGCCTCAGGAGACGTGCTCTTGTCGAACGCCAGGTCGTGTGCATCCGCGGGATGGGGCCGGCTTCCGGGGCTAGGATCTTCAAGCGGAGGCGGTTCCTCCAAATCTAGGCCGTCGCCCTCCTGGTCTATCAGGACGGCAGACGTAAGTCGACGCCGGCCGTCCCCGGGGAGACCTAGGTTGCGGACTGCAGCGCGAGGCTGGTAAAAGCCGGTGCCGCCTGCATTTGACTTACTCCTACTCTGCGAGGCCTTCGGGTGTTGCTTGCTCATGATACGGGGGAACGCAAAGCGAACGTTGGCCTTTAAGCTCTACACCGACTACACGGCATGCTAGATGCGTGGATCATGAGGTAGATTCGCGTACGAGCCGCACTGTTTAAACGTTGTGTCAGACTAACACAGATCGACTAAGAGGCGCACTCACCGCTAATAGTTACATATACAGGCGGCGTGTAGGTACTTCCTCTAGCCGTAAAGCTCGCTTCGACTGAGCGCCGCACGGTCGTTCTCCAACCCCTCGAGCGTCGAGAACAAACCCACGCGCTCCAGCGTTCGAGCGGGAAGGCCGGCTTCGAAGGCCGCGCAGCCCTCCGGCGCAGTACTGAGTGATAGACTGACGCGTCTCACCTGGCTGAAGAGCCACATTAGCGTGAGGCACTACAGCAGACGGAATCAGCACGCTTGCGCCCGCAGGGAACTCGACCGCGATGCGAGGGGCCAAGAGGAGGATATGCCCTCCTTTCTTCGAGCCGAAGCGGCCGAACGCGGCGATATGGCACCAGTTGATGGGGTCATTGACAGCGTCGACGTGCGGGTAGCATACCGTAATGGGACCGAAGTTGAAAGTCGTTGCCGGATAGATGCTGCGCTTGAAATTGATGGGGAAGCCATGGCGTTCGTACAATTTTTGGATCTGAGTGCGCATTTCTCCGTAAATCTGAGGCGCGAACGAGGCGAGCATGCCTACAAGGAGTCAGCGCTGCAAAAGACCGCCTACACGTACATCGGCCTCACTACTTCCGAAAGCCGCAACGCGCTGGATCGAGGGCTCGTTGCACAGCTCTTCGAGAATACTCGCGTTGTTGACAGAATTGCGGACGACGCCAGGCTCCTAAGCGCGTGTAAGTCGCTAGAACGTCAAAACCGATGCCTCATACCTTCGAGCCGCCGCCATGGGTTACGCCCTTTGCCAAAGCGGCATGGCGTCCGCGCTTGTGTTCCAGCTGGCAATCCTTAAACCTGCATCTCTCTCTGGCCTTCTCCAGGAGGTAGGTCACCTTCTCTACTACCTTGTCGAAGTCGGCTCCGAGAGGGCGGCCGGCAAAAAGGGCGATGATGCGGCCGTCGTTGTCAACGAGTAGCAAGATGGACCTAGAGCCGTTGAGCGGCGGGAAATAGGATGGCGGACGAAGAACTCACTTTCCATCCCACTCATGGATAGGAATGCCCTCCTCCCGGACGCGTTCCAACGTCCATGTCTCCGCCCTCCACTCTCGGAAGCGCTTTCCGATGAAAGCCCCCTTCGCAATGGGAAGCCCCCTTGCGGAATGGTTGGTCTTGATTACGGTGACCTCAGACAGGCTTTTGAAGAGGGAAGACTTGGGCTTCCCGCCGTATTCCGAGTCTCGGACAGCGGCCCTGGCCGTCGCCCTCCTCTTCCTCTCATCCTCCTTCCGTCGTCGATCCCGGTTCATCGGGCGCGCGCCGTCAACGGCAGGCAGGGACGACCCTGCAGACGGAGTGGAGGTGACGGTGGCAGAAGTTCCTGGTGTGTAGGCGCAACTTGAGCGAGTTCCTACAGGAAAGGGGCTCGGAAGATAAACCTCACCTTGGACCGCGTTTCCGACCACACCACTCCCTTATAAGGCCCCATCAACCAACGGAGGCGAAAACGCTTCCCTCCCTGAAAACTCCACTCCCCGTGTGGTATCTTCGGCGGCGGCTTGCAAGGAAGCCATCCGGCCCTCGGAGCTCTCACCGCTGTCCGGGGGATTGCCAAGGACCAACACGGACGGGGCAGGCGAAGAATCTGGAGAGAGATAGCGCGCCGGAAGGAGAGAGAGAGGGTCGTCCAGCCAGCCTTCCAACGGCGCAGGAAATCGAACCGGGGAAGCCGCTAGTTGTAACAGGGGTAGGCGGCGGCGAGCGGCGAGGGGATCGAGGTCGACGTCTTCAGATCCCCATCGCGGGTCTTTCAAAGTTTCTTCGACCAGCGCAGTGACATCGACCTCCACGGAGATGGTGGAATAGGGAGAAAAGGCACACCCTGCACGCATCTACGCCGAAGAGGGGGAGCATAAGCAAACATTCGCGCACGCTGCACGAGAGCACTCACCACCTTTGACATGCTAGACAAGGCCGAAACTACAAACGCATGTCAGCGCGTCATGGAAGGCGAACAGAACGGCGGCGCTTGGGGGGAAGCAGCGAACCGCTGTACCCTCACCCACTTATCAGGCCTGGGGTAGCCCGTCCAGCGGCAAGGGCAAAGTGGGAGCACGCGTCCCCCAAGGCACAGTGAATAGAAAGTGCATACCGCAGCGGTATACCGACGATGAGGGCAAAAGGGCTGGCTATCCAGCGGCGGGAGCATGCAGTGGCGGTAGGCGAGGGACTTGTACGAGGTGGACGCGTGAGGGGCGTGACCTTAAACAAGGTGGCCAAACACGCGGTGTTTGGCTGGGGCGATTAAGCGCTCACGGCCCGGGAACCGATGCCGCCGCTCGCCGTGAAATTATGAAGGAAACTCGCTCGAGCCCTCTTCGCCCTGGGGCTGCCTCGTCCCTCACGGCCTCACAGGTGCCTTGGCACCACTGGGAGCACCATCCCACTGTGTCTGACCGTTCCATCATCTTGACTTAGTACGTGCCGCAGTCTGAACTTGGCTCAGGTGAGTGGTCTATCAGGGAGCTCTCGCTTTGCTCTACGCATCGTCTCCTGCCGTTTGAAGCCGCGACCCTAGGCATTCAGCAGTCTAGTAGCCTGGGTACCTCGATCCTCAGGAGGCTCGAGCTCTGTACAACTGCGACGTGCACGCAGGAGTCTTACCCGCCTCAACACTATGCTACTCCTCTGTCATTACAACATGCCAATCAGTAACTCCCAAGTTCTCTGAGAAGATCCGACGTTCTGAGGCGTCTGACGAGTCCAACTGTCAGACGCTCAGACATGTCAGCCCTGTCAGATGGTCAGACTTTCTGGCTGCCTGCAGTATATTGACAGGCATTGCAAGACGCTAAGTTGCTGCAGAGGACTTATCATACTATATACGAACATTGACGACTACGACTAAACGGCCATAACCCGTAGAGCTGCGCCAGGGGCATCCCATTCTGTGCGACTGGGAGATGAGCTCGAAAATAATGCAAGCATCAAACTGATTAGCTTTCGCTGCAGCGAGACTCATGCCTGAGCGGACCATAATCCAAGCTACATGTAGCGAGGCATTGCCTTCGCGCATGCCGCAAAAAATGGGAACTGGAGGAAATCAATGGAGCGGCGGGCTTGTCTCGCCTTTCAAACTCCGCTGTGGCTGCAGCGCCCGGGTATCTCGGGGACCGCCTCTGGCGCTTGTGGGCTTGTGCTCGCGAGCCGGGGACTGTCGGTCAACAGAGGAACTTGAACGAACAAGTCACCCGTGCGCAATACGACACTGGGTCGAGCGAGCGGGGATACAATTAGCACATACATTACTCACTATCTTCATGGTTCCGACCTACGCGCGACCCCAGCGATGACCGCGCGAGGGTGCAACGCGTTCGACTCTGCGCAACTTGAACGCGCGCGGCGGACGGTTTGACAGGCCGCGGAATGCAGCGCATCGCTCAGAAATGCGAAAGGACTGAAAATAAGTACGGTCGTGCAAGAGTGCGTGCATCCAATGTATATACATCTCAGCCTCTCTGAGTGCCTCTCGGTCCAGCCTGAGGACTGGGAGTGCGCATGCGCGTGGGGTGCATGTACCCGACGACGTTCGCCGCGGTCCTCCCAGTTCGCCCGCGTGCGTTCGTTTTTGGCATCGTCCGCCTGTTCTTGAGCATCTCGATATCTCGCACCCAATTTAGCGCCCCCTTCATGGTGCGCACTGCATTTTCGAGGAAGCGCGGTCCGAATTGATATCTCCCTGTTCTCGGACGAATTCCAAGGCGAGCGCGAGACGCCGCCGGTCCAACCTGGTTGGCAGGGATAGAGGCCTCCGTGGCGCGTACATTGCGATACGTGTCCTTTGCTCAGGGTTTTCCGTACATGGCAGAGCAGGGATAAAGCAACTTGACACACCTTATATAGTCGCGAATGCGAGCAATTTTGGTTGGCGTGAAAACAGCCATAGTGTAGAATAAAAGCACAGATGCAGAGGCGAAGAATAGATAAAGATGACAGCGTATAATCGTGAATATGTCGTGATTAGGGAAGGACAAAACGAACGCGAGCCGTTCGCGCGTGTTGCCGTCAAATAAGTGCCGCCCATCGTAAGTCAGTGATTCCGCCCTTCCCAATTTCGCACTCTTCTCGCTCGGCCTTGAATTTTGTTTACATCGTGACATGCTCTCTGCTCATATAATCTGAGGCCCATCAACATCAGAGCCTCTGGCTACGGAGGTCATAGCCGGCCTCCGTCCAGAATTTTGGTCCGTCACAGCCTGCAGGTTGTACCGCGGGATCTGCGCTATGTAGCACTTGAGCGCGGAGGACGCGGGCGAGCGGCTCCGATCGGCATTACGCATGCGAAGAACTGGCCGCTCGAAATCTTGCAGTCGCTTGGTCTCTGCCAGTTGAGCGTAGTACTAGACTCGCGCAGCGTTGTCCTGGGGAACGCTCTTCGCAGCATGTATGGGTGTCTCACAAACATGGAGGATAGCCTCTCAATGGCGTAGAGGATCTTGGTGACGCTGTTGCCCTTGTGAGTTCAATGCATCTCTCCTTCGACTAGTGGCAGGTACCATATCCACTAATTTTGGACCCTATCCCGAGTTCCATGCGCACACCGGCGAAACCGCGGGAAGATGTGACTTGCGGGGGTGGCCCGGGATACAATAGAGAGGGTGACCGGGTATCAGTAGGGAGATCGGAGGCTGTTGAGACGTAATCTTTGGGAGGAGGGCGAGTTCGGACGCCTGATACGCCTGCACTCCTCACTTCACATGCATAGCCCGACTTCAGTCGGTGTCTCGGGCGGCTCGCTTTCGATGCCGCGCGTACGTCGGATGCTAGAGGACCTATTTCCCCAAAACAACTTCCTTCGCGACATACAACGTGACACACAACGGCGAGCGTCGCCTGACATACGGTGGCGTGCTCTGTGTCATATACCGACATAAACTCTACAATTTGAGGGAAATCCAGCCACGGGAACGCCCGGCACGCCACAGGCTCTCCTGTGCGGCGAAGATGAAGCGAATTTACCAGGCCCAATATGCGGGAAGATATCATCTTGAAGCGCTAAACTTTGCCAGCCAGCTGCCTATTTGTTTCGAGCGTTCCATTGGCGAGTACCGAGTTCGACATCGAAGGCGTCATCTGCAAAGGATCCACGGGCTTTCGCGGTTAAGCTCAGCGATCACCCGCGACAGCAGCACGGAGGCAGCACAAGGGGGCGTGGGGACAGCGATTAATATTGCAGGCCTCTGAGTGCCGAACGGGACTGACGTGGGCAAATCCGGGGACGCCCGGTCGTTGATGAATAGACGGCTGAAATTAGGGCGCACTGATATAACTCTGATATGAGGAGGGCATCGACGCCGAGTTCGGCACCGCGGAGGTCGAGGGGGATCGCGAAGACTTGCAGACGGCATCTTGAAAAGCTCTCGAACCCACTCCAATCACCGGACCGCAAAGGCTTCCCAGCGAGTTCGCCTAGGGAGAATGAGAACTTATCCCCCGGATTATGGGTGCAAGTGCTGCATTCATCCTGCACTGTTACATTGCATTAGAACCGTGAGCTCTGAGCCCTGGAACATGATCAGGAATTCTTTACGAAATGTAGCACGCAGATATCGAACTCAGACCGTATCTTCGGTGAGACGCTCTTAATCCAGTCAGCGTGCATTCTGCGCAATTCATGTTATCAGCTTGCATCAATTGCGGTCAATGCAAGAAGGCCTTACTCTCAGGCTGGTCGAACCGAAGAGCGGCGAGATGCATACATTCAGTGAATCGTGTACTCCGTGGAGGAACTGAGCCGATGGTTGTCCGGCTCAAGCTCGCGGTGAAGGTGAAGGTAGTTCGACAGGACCGGCATGTCAGTTGACAACTTACTCGTGATAGTCCTACGCGGAACGCCCGCTCTCATCGTCCAAAATACCGGCCTTCCACGCAGCACACAATGCCTCGTTATTGGCACGAGGATGCCCTTCGAGGAGATCCCTAAACTCCTGTACCTCGGCGTCGTAATCCTCGGTCTTGATTTGATTGTGGGCGACCGCCTGCTTGGGGCAAGGTTCCTTTCTGAGTCTTGCAGCTCGGACAAGCGTGGGATGGAGGGTGTGAACGACGGACTTGGTACGAGATTCGTGATACACCCGCTGATCGTACTGAATGGCCGATGCACCAAGGTGACTTCTGATGCTTCTGCCAGAAGCCGAGTGAGGGCACTGACCTGGCTCGATTGAAACGGCTTCGCTCCGCGGCGATGGCATCATGGTGAGATTGCTGGTGAGAAGTTAGCATGTTAGAAGGGCGCCACGTACCCCGCGAAGCTTCATGCAGACGAGGTTCCGGTTCTTTATCTCGTCATTAGTGAGACCCTTCGCCTCAAGCTCAATGTCCAGACCGTCTTCCAATGACTCTGGAACCTCGCGATCGTCGTGGTGATCCACAGCATGTTTTCATGGATAAGCCTTATTCGGTGCTTTGTCACGGGGGAGTAGGACTCTATTAAATTGCCTCTGTTCTTCGCGTCTTGCCATTTCGGAATACGCTGGTGGAGGAAATTGAAACGGGCTCCTTCTACCCAGCTGCGGCCGTGGACTTTGCGACGATCCCAGTCAGAGACCTTCATCCCTAAAGGCACAGAAAGACATCTAGTAGAGGAGGTCGACGTGGAGGATGCTGAGGGGGTTCGCGGTGTGAGGACAGTGGTGGTTTGTGTTGGACCTGGAATGGTAAGAGAAAGTTCCTCATAATTAGGCGCCTGAAGGGCGTCTATCCTCAACTGGTAGTCTGGTACGGCCTGTCAGCGGCAGGAGGTTCACTCACTTGGCAGCATGTTGCCAACCAAACCAACACAAATTGTGTGAATGGTCCGTGCGTCGGTCATTTCATTTCCGTTGCTACCTGGTTGCTGAAGACGTATTTAGGGGCTCTAGTGAGCCTGCGTTCCTCAGGCTCCTCAGGCCCCTCAGACTCCCCAGTGCCATACTCGTCTTCGCTCAGCTTGCGTTATCTGCTCCAATGTCTGCGGTGGACGCCGATAGTTCTGTCCAAGGCGCTAAAGAAGGGTCTCCCGACGCTTCACCTCCAGCGCAGTTGGCGTACATGGTGTCCGGCCTCCCCCCCGTCGACATTCCCAGCCCGATTCGGGGCGACCATGCCCCGGAATTACTTGTTGAGGCTGCTGCTCTCCACTGTAACAACGTTGCCTATATTTTATTTCTCTCTCTTATAACGGTTCGTCTTCTAGGCGTCCAGGGCCAGGTTTGTATCGGGCCTATCGGAAAGCCGGTCGGCAGTGACAACGACCGGAAGATGTTCGAGCGTCTGGCGACGGAAATGCCTAATTATAACTTCGAGTGGCAAGTAGTTGAAACGGCGTCTAGCTGCGTTGGGCTAATTTATGATGTAGGTACAACAACGCCTGGACGGCTAAGTTCTTCGAGACGAGAATGTGGCATGAAGAGCTGTCCCCTCTCATGGACACGGATATGTGCTATGTAGTATATCGTGGTCTCGAAGGCCCCGCAATTTACGCCAATTGGTATGTTGTCACTGCACTGACCGGTATCATTGATGAACGCTCAATCTATTTAGGCGCGAAGCATCGAAGAGCGTTGCTGGTGTCATCGGCAGCCTGTACGAAATGTGCGGCTCGACGCTCAGCGCTTGCCTGCGCATTATTCAGGCCTGGATGGTCCCCGGCCTCTTGGCCGTCATTCCCGCCGACGTCACAGTGCCATTCTCCACTGAATGCTGGGCTAAGGGCCTAACTGCAGGTATCGAGCATACGTTTGTCATGCCGAAGGCGGACGGGATGCCGCCGATGTTGAGCCCCGCTGCGCGCGATAGTGCTCCGAACGTTGATGACGCCGTGCGTGACCGCCAGCGGTCCACGTATACCCTACGGCGTGCGGCAGGCCTTCCTCAGGATGTGCATTCCAGGGCGCCGCAGGTGCGTGTACCGTCGTGTCACCCACACGCCCTCCCGGTCTGGCATCTTCCGCGGTGTCCGAGTAGGCATTGTTGTCTAACAACTTCGTCGCTCCACGTGGCGCTTCAGCGGTCGCACGGGGTCCCATCCCTTTCAGCGGTCGGTGGCGGCGACGGCGAGGGCATTCCTGGTGAAGCTTTTGTCGCAGTTATTCGAGGAGTCACGCCTTGGGTCTACGATGCTACGTAAGTAATAAGTTCGCGTATCGTCCGAGGCCGATATTGATGTGTTTCCAGTGACCCGTTCCCGAGCACGCCTTCCCGACGTCGGCTCGAGAGGCGTTACGACTCCTTCGAGGCGGCGCTCAACTTCTTCATTGCCGTGGCCAATGATGAGGGTCTTGTTGGCATCCCGATGGGCGCCATGTAGGCCGTTCATTGCGATGGGGAATGAGAGGCGTTCCTGGGTCGTATGTTTTTCTATCGCGTAAAATGTTGTCGTGGCAGTGTTCTCACAATGTAACAACGTTCTGAGCGGAATCATGGGAAACACTGCGCGTAGCGACGTTAGAGTTGACTACGGTAAGTTGCGTCAGAAAGGCCACGAGTGTGCAGTTTGGGCGGTAGCTATAGGCTGCTGGTGCTGGCGCAACTTGAGCGTCTGCGTGGGCACTGAACTACGTAATAATCAGCAGTCTCCAATTTGCCAGACAAGGTCTGACGCTACGACGCGTCTGACTGATCTCATCATCAGACACTCAGATGCCTTAGGTGTTCAGACTTTCCAACTGCTCGCCGTACGTTGGTAGACGTTACAAGACCCTTCGTTCTGTAGAAGATTCATGAAATTACATGGGAACATCAATGCCTGCGATTACACAGCCATCGCCTGCAGAGCCGCACAAGGGAAGCCGCGCTGTCCACATCTGAGACGAACTTGTGCCGGAACGTAAGCGTCAAGGCCATCGCCTCCGCTGCAGCAAGAGTCGTGGCCGAGCGGGCCATAAACTGAGCCGGGCATCGCCTTCGGGCACGCCGCGGAAAATGGGGTTCAAGCGGAGCGAGAGGCGCAGGTGAAAGCGACGCCCACTGCTGTTCCTGGGGAAGGGACACGCCAGGACCAGGTTCTATGACGATGCGCACCACGAGGAGCGACGGTGGCGGCGGTAGCTTGTGAGGAGCGGCAGGCGGCAAGGTTTCAGCGGCGCTATTGCCCGGCATGTTCACGGCTTTGTCGCAGTACTTGTGTATGCGCACGCGTTTCTGCAGCGTGCGTTTTCGTGAGCCTCGCTGGTCAGCGGCTCGCGAGTCGAGATGCGTGGAAATAGTAAGGAATACGGAAATAGAATGATAAGAAACCGCGTATGAGGTAGTGACTCCGAGATGGCGTACCTGAATACGAGCTCGCAAGGGCCGGACCCATGACCGCGCAGGCGCGAATGGGTAACCGGTGTCTTTGAAAGCACATGCGCATTGACTGATTAGACGCATTCACAAGATAACACGACTCACCGCATACCCCGTCTGTCAATTCGCTTTACATTATACCAAGCGTGCCCGTAGTGCGTAGGGGTTGCTATCCGGTTGCTCCTTATTCGCCTGGCTGCCGATTCTAGTAAGTGGTTACAAATGCGACGTTGGGATGTGAGGAAAGCAGCCAAGTGACAGCAGAGAGTGGTGAAGGCGAGCTATGAACCGGGAGTATGACGGAGAGAGAAAGGAACAAGTGCGAAGCGCCGGGCGTGCTAACGGACGATGGATTTGGGCGCTTTGCACTTCATCTTTTCTCGACCGCCACGGGGCCGTCCCCTTCGCCGCGCCTGAGACTCCTCCTCTCTCTACTCGCTTTCCCTTCGAACTCAACGACAAACCTTGAAAGTGAGTACTCTTGAATCTGCTCTACCCTTCACGCTCTATTCTAACATCAATAGCAGCACATATCGTCTATCCTAGTCGTCGTCCCCGCTTTTCGACAAGGCGCATAGGGCTCCCTATGCGGGCTCCAACTTTCCAGAACATGGTGCGCACGAGCATCTCAAGCCCACCCTCAGGCCTTCGAGCTGACCGCCCCGCCGCACCCAGTATTCCCTCTATAGTCGGCCAGCCTATCCTACGAGCAGAAGAGCGCGTCGCGGGCTCAGCAGTGATCAAGGACGTAACGA